>VUQI01031329.1:40948-51324 GCA_015106735.1 Paratilapia polleni
CCTCATCAGCGTCAGTATTCAGATGGTTTACAAACCCCTCTAGGCTCCACGGACACAACCCGAAAACAATCAGGCCAGCTATTTCTTCCTCACGCTAAAAATCCCTGAAGTTCTGCTCCTGCTCATTGACGTCAATCGAATATTTTCCCTCCCCCTCTGCTGTATCAGGTTTCCAGGACAGTCGGGTTATTAGGATTTGGCAAAGCCGGAACTGCTGGATTCAGCATGTCAGACTATGCCTGTTTTTTTTTTTGTTTGTTTGGTTTTTTTTTTAAAAAGGAGGGAATAATTAGGTGCTCTAGTTTATAACAACCCAAAAAAGCCTCTTTGTTTCTTCACTAATGTGTTGGGAAAGATGGTTTGAAATGGTTTGCAGACCATTATATTTTGGCTCTTATGACATCTGCAATCACATCTCTCTCTCTCTCTCTCTCATTTTTTTTTTTTTTTGAAATTGGTTTACCGATACTCAAAGGTACTTCATCTGATTTCACAAAGGCATGCTTAAGTGGCGATTGTTTGTGTGTGTGTGTGTGTGTGTGCAGTATGTATGTAAGTTTTGTATGCGCAAGCGTTTCTCTATGTATGTATGTGTCTGGATGAGGCCTTAGCCCCATCAGGCCTTACCCCATCACTCCAAACCTTTGTCTCTACTGTTTGTCGCTAGAAGCTCAAGTTGGTCCTTTTTGCTGTTTATAACAGTGTGTATTTATTCTATACTTTAAGCTTGTAAATAAGAAATACTGGTTCAGTGTAAAATCTATTTTAATTTATATGCACTTGCATTACCTGGAAGTGGTGGTGTCTAATGTGTAGAAGACTCTGAATTAGAGTCTTTTTATATATGTATTATATATTGGTTTTTTTTATATATATATATAAATATATAAAATGTATATCTAAGTATATATTCGCACAATGTTTTGAGTGCCCAGCAGAGCAGCAGCTAAAGAGGCATATTGTTGATGTTACATGAAAACCTTGTAATTCTAAAACAGCTTTTTTTAAATTTTCACATAAAAGTTAAAACTATCTTTAAATATCATGTCAGACAAGAAAATGAAAATATATTAATATTATGCATGAATATTAAACCAAAAATGTTGTCACTGTTTGTTTTTCTGTCTTGAATTTCATCTAAATATAGTCTCTAAGTAACAGCCAGAGTTATACAGAGGACTTTGATAATGTCCTAATATTTTTATCCTAGATAATAACTCAGATTTAACACATTTTTGACCACCTGCATTTTGCTACAAGGTTTTCATCTGACATCAGCAATTTGGTAACCCAGAGGCAACATAGAGGACATGTTAAACTGCATAGGCTTGGATGTAGGATACATACAAGCTAGCTAAGGAACATCAAAGCTTGGTTTCAAAGTATACTAATGGCTTAGTTTCTCTCAGCGGCTTGTTATAATCTAAGCTTCTCCATCTAGGATTCGAATGCAGATTGCTGATATACGAGGCCAGATACCGGTTTGACTGACAAACACACGGCAACTGTCTCCTTTTACACCTAATGCACTTCATGTAAAAGTAAATAACATGGGGAAAGTATTGGTAGCATGCTACAATACGCCCAGCACTGATGTGAAACATTCTGAATTAACAACAAAACATGATCTTATGTAACTGATTGTGCTAATGTGTGAACTCTTTCTGACCAAACTTGTTAGCAGTTTTGAAATTCAAATTGTCCGTATTAACATTGTTTATCTATGTTCAAGCTTTTTTTGGTCCTAGTTGTGTCCAAATGGTTAGCCAGATTTAGCACTATCTGCATGAGAGGTGGGTTTCTTTCTTCTTCTTTTTTTTTATTGTTAATAATATGTTCAAGTCCGCCAGTTGTTGCAGGTGGGTTATTAAATGTTTCACACAATGTATGGTATTATATTGTATATTGTGTTCAAAAATAAATCTGAAATACTTTTTCTATGAAGTGATTAAAAGCAAAGCATGAATATATTCCTATTGTGTCTGCTGTTTTTTTTTCCCCCCCTTTGTAGCCTTGTTTTTTCACTATAGGTGTGAGAAACAAATTGGGTCACAGTCATGCTTCTGGTGGGTTTTCACGTGTTTGTCATGTTTCATTAGACTGCCCCACAATAGAAGACTGTATTTACAGAGCACCTAGGTCCTGTTCTGTAAAAACAGTCTGTATATAAAAGTGTATTAACAATGGTCTAAAATCCCTGTGAGTGGCACCTGGAGGCCTGTAGTGCTCCTAACAAACAAGCTGACTAAAAGCTATGAACCAATTTACACAATGGTGTCCTCTTCCCACTGCGCACATCATTTGTCTTGAAAAATCACAGACAGATTAACCCTCTGAGGTCGTCATCAGTGACAATCCTAACCCTACCTCAAAGCCCAGGCAATCAGAATATGTAATCTTTGTTTTTTATTTTTTAAAAAACAGTCAGTCGTGGTGAAGAATGAGCTGAGCTGTCGATTTACCGCTCGATCTACGTTCCTACCCTCACTACCTCACAAGCTGTGGCTAGTGACCAAAAGAATGAGATACGCAGATATAAGCAGTGGAAATGAGCTTCCTTCGATGGGTGCCTGGGCTTTCCCTCAGGGACAGGTTGAGGAGCTCAGTCATTTGGGAGGGAGCAGAGATGCTACTCCTCCACATCGAAAGTAGCCAGTTGAGGTGGTTCAGGTAGACATAGGACAAATTCCATCTCTTGGCTGGCTTGGGAGGGAGGTCTGGGCATCTCTGCTTAGACTGCTGTCCCCCGCGACCTGAATTCGGATAAGCGGCAGAAAACAGATGAATGGGTGGATGGATGTTCTGCAAAGTCTTGGCAATCAGGAAACAAAGAAAAGAAGCATTCTAACTGGCACACATCAAAAACTGGTCACATTTCTTCCAAAAAAGTTTGTTTTGCCTTTCTCTAAAACATAGGATTAAGGTAGGGTTAGGGTTATCGCCTATGATAACTAACTACTGCAGCCACTGAGACTGTTTCCAGTGGACATGCATAACTCGCAATGTCTGAACATCAAAATCTAGGATTTGTCCTTTTTGGAAGCACCACTGAATTTCCACAGGCCTGAGGCCAAATGGTAAAATCGTCAATTTGTTTCACATGTGGTGTGACGTCAGCGGCTCTGCGCTGAATCTAACACCACATGGTGGGCCAGCTTATGTTTAATGTGTCTGAGCAGCCAGCACTGTTCAAAAGGTCCAACAAGGGGTGTAAGGACAGTGGGATGAATTAAAAGGCCACTCCTATACACTGGTGTCTGCCGTGTATAAACTAGCAAAAGTCCTGCTTGTAGCAGTGGCATAGCAAGTTTTCATTCTGTCAAAGACGGTTTAACCCTCTGAGGTAGAGATTGTAACCCTAACCCTATATTTTGGAGAAAGGCAAACGCAAAGTTTTTAGGAAAGAATGTACATTAAATAGTTACTGATGTATGTCTGTTGGAATGATTATTTTCTTTGTTTCTTGTTTTTGATTGCCAAGACTTGCAATAACAATTTAAGAAAAAACAAAAATGACATATTCTGATTGCCCACGTTTAGAGGTAGGGTTAGGGTTAAGTTTCGTTTTGCCTTTCTCCAAAATATAGGGTCTGGGTAGAGTTATCACCTGTGATTTCTGTGAAGGATTAAAAAACTACTGTAGCCAATGAGACTGTTTCCAGTGGGCACGCGTAACTTCTGATTTTGACTGCCTAGGGTTAGCGGTAGGGTTAGGGTTGGGGTTGTCACCGATGACAACTTTGACCTCAGAGTGTTAATGTCAGAAAAGAGGGAAAAAAGAGCCACAGATGACATCTTGTAATTGCTGGTTTTGTCCAGCACACACACACACATCAAAAACTGTACTCAATTTACAACATGAAAACAGAGAATAAGAGCAGCAATACTGTGATACTTTTCTATTGACTGGTTGACTATACAGCACTACTACATAAATGTATCTCTTACTGCCTTCTAATAGGCAGTAATAATTGGATCTTAGTAGAAACCTATCTGAAAAGTACAGAAATGCTACGTGACAATTTGTTTTTCCCCAATTAGATGACCACAAATAAATAAATAAATAATGAAGCCACTAAAGGGGAATCTGTCCTGTCCAGTCAGAAATAAACCATTAAACAGAGAAACAAACCTCTGGTCAGTGCTGGAAAGTGACGTCGAATTAAAATGGGTACTAGTATCTGTACTATGTTACTCTTCTTTCTCTTTGATGTCACCATGTATGCTGCATCATCACAAAGGTTTGGCTCTAATGTGCTCAGACGGGAACACAGTGTGACACAGACTCAGCACCACAGCCTACACACAATCTGACAGGGCTGTCCTGACGTGACATAAGGCCTTCACATATGAACAAAAATGCACACATAAATATACTGCTCATTTTTGCATTAGCTAAAATGTTACACATACACAAACACCTTTCAGATGTCTGCACGGTCTCTTTTCCAGCACACAGGAGAGATGATCAAATCACCTATTCACTATATGTTGTAGTTCTTTTCTGTGAAGCACTTTGTGATTTTTATCTTGAGAGGTGCTATATAAATAAAAATTTTACTTACTTTTTACTGATTAGTGAAAAGTAATTGTATTAACGTCAAATACAATTAATTTCTCCACTAACTCAAATGTTATTTTATATTTCAAATAACAACTTTAAATGCTGTTGTGAGGTTGAAGTCTTACGGTGTTTCTCAAGGTTCTGTTCTGGGCTCGATGCCGTTTCCATTGTACTTGCCTTCTCTCAGACATATAATAAATCATTTTAAAGGTACCTTCATTGTTCTGCAGACAATATTTAAGTATGCATTCATTTTGACTGTTTCAAACCTTTCTTTGTTCTGAAATGCCTCAATTCTAGTGACAAAAGGGGAAGCCAGATAATTTTCAACAGATCAATACTGACAAATATTGATCTATTAAAAAATGCCTAGCTGGTATTGTCTTTATTTAGACATCTCTATGGACCAGGCTTTGAGTCTTGACCAGCAGGTAAATTGTTTTGTTTGGATTTCTCCCGTTTCTACCAGCTGAGGCCTAACCTCAGGCCCAATATGTCAATAGCTGTGATTGACTTGCTACACGATTTTTGAACTAGAATTTAAAAAGGGTGCATCTGTGTATGCACACTGATTTACACAAGCCCTAGTATTTCCATATAGGATTTTTCAGTGCTGGTCCAGATTCACATTAAAAAGAAAAACAAAAAAAATAAAATAAAACAAACAAACAAACAAAAACTACATTCATGCAACAAGGAACTGAGTGGTGATACACACTCTCTGAATGCTTACTAGTTTAAACTTTAGTCAACCTGACTCTTGGTTTATTGGAGTACCTCCTGTAGTGACTCCCCACTGATATTTACTGGAAAGGATGCAGACAGTTAAGCTGTTTTATTGCTACATTATTAAGCCGCTTTATATAACATGTGAGACCTTGTTCGTAGCCAGGAAGAGAAGGCAAATATGCTTGATTAGGCAATATTTCCAGTAATGCTCCATTGGCCATTTATTTTGACTGGTTTAACTGGAGGGTTTACAGGCTCTAAAACCCTTTAGTTGCATCCCACGGAACACAGCGGTGTGCCATTAGTAATTGACTTTTTACAGTATTTACCACAACTTCCGTCTTTAAAAATGCAACGAGGGCAGTTTTGCAAAGTGAACACAGGTGTTGCAGTATTAAACTATTTTCTGTTGCTTTTTTTTTTTTGCAAATGACTTGCTTTTCAAACCAAGACACACAGTAAAATATGACATGGGTAAGAGGCTTGTGTAATTCCAATGTATGATCCTTCATATCCAATTTCCTAGTGACCTACAACAAGAGCTCCGAGGCTGTCTGCTTTTGTATCCACTCTAACCTTACTTTAAAAGAGAATCATGAGTAAGTATCACCTTAGTGTATCTTTTTTCCTTCTCCATTACTCTAATTTTCATCAAGCAAGCACTTATTCTTGATTATATGTTATATATATATATATATATATATCCATCCCTGAATATTTTTCAATCTCCCCTCTTTCCTTCTGTCCCATTTCCCAGTGGGATTCTCTCCTCATCTTGCCTCAGACATAACCCAGTAAAAGGAAGAGATTTGATTTGATGAAACTACTTGCGTACATATGACCGACTTATGGGACAAGCTGCCTCTCCTGTCACTCCTTTTCAAAGGCATGGCGGTCCACAGAGATGGGAAGTTATCTAATGAAGCTAAAAACAGAGCGATGCATTTCCCACCAGTTGAGGTAAATGACACCACTTGACTTCTCCCCCGTGTGGCACAAAGAAAAAGATGAGGGATATTTTCAGCCCAGAGAAGGAAATGGAAGGCTTATAGAAAATAATAGGGAATTGGCTAGAGGCTTGGAAAATCCCTAATGTATCCTAAACATGTGAATGAATGAGACACAATAGAGAAAGAGAAGGAGAAAAGAATAAGGAGAAGGAGGAAGGAGAAGGTGAGTATGTGTGCATACTTTAAAGAAAATACATAGAAAATATACCAAAAAATTGTTTCTATAAATTAAGTAACTGACCTATTTCAACAAAAACCTGCTCAGTTTTCTAGAATTAAGTATTTCAATTTTTAAAGTAGTGCAACGATCACCTTTCATCTATCTTAAGGTACTGCCACTAATTTCTTTTAGCTTTCTGGTATAAGAGAAACTGAGCTTTGAATATGCATCATCTCAGGTGGAGGAATAGAAAACAGCTTCTGTTTAAAAGGGTAAATAGGTTTTAATAATTATTTTGTATATATATAATATATATATATATATAATAATTTTGTAGGAGAAATACTCAAATTGTGTAAACTACATTTTGCACAGATTTGAATTTAGACACATTTAAAGTTGCAGTTTCACAACTGGTGAAAACACACAGTCTCACCACCTGCCCCATACTCCACATTTCCCTTGGACTTGCTCACTTCCCCGAAATAAAAATCAAGTTGACTGGTTGTTTGGACAGGAGGAGATCCACGGGGAAAGGGGATGGAATTGAACTTTCAAAGAGTGGTTTATATATGGCATTTGCACAAGGAGGTAAACATAAATGATCTTGAAGGGGCTCAGTTTCCCAGACATGGATTAAGCCTATGCTTAGAATTAAAAACCTTACTTGCAAGTGAGACCTTCAGTGAATTTTTAAGTCTGGGACTAGGCTTAATCCATGTCTGGGAAACTGACTGTAAATCAGGTAATAATTTTGTATTTTATGGTTTTCAGAGCTTTTTAAGTCACAGCCTTGTACAAACAAACACGTGGGCAGTTGTGGCTCAGGAGGAAGAATGGGTCTTGCACTAATTCGAAGGGTGACAGTTCAGTCCTCCAGTCTGCATGATCAAGTGTCTTTGTGTAAGATTCTGAACTGACAGTAGCAGCAATGTAAAGTGAGTTGAGTGATCAAACCTTTTCCAAGTGCCTAACCCTAACCCCAACTCTTAAACCAAGTGTTGATGCTCAGTAAAGACCAGATAAAAAAACAAAAACAGTTACTTTTCCAAAATGTCCTTAGTCTACAAGTTAAAGTGGTCCTCACTGAGATAGCTGAACAAGTACACGCACACATAAAAGACAGAATAAGAGAGCAGCTGATGTAACTCCTTTAAGCTGAATAGATGAAGGCCTCATTGAAATGTTGGGTAATTAAATTTAAGGTTCTACAGCCCGCTTCTTGTTATTTCACAACGGTGCAGAGAAAAATGTGAATTTTCTTCTTCTGTTAACCTGTGTAGAACTGTGCTTGGGTTCTCACGGGACTCGAAAAGACATCTTTGCCTTGAAAAAAGGGGGCTTTTCTTTTATCATCTCACGGCAAAACAAAGTATTTCAAAGTTATCTGCCGCTTAAAAAGATGCAATTCTTTCCTAGAAACTTCAAAATCTTCCTAGATGTTGACTGTGTTTTACATCTTTCTTTAGAATGACAGCTAGCCATAAAAAAAACCCAAATAAACCTGACACTAAACACAGCGTGCATGTGAGAGAATGTATCACATACACTCCAAGTACCCTGCACGTGAGTATGGCCCTACAGATAACATTAAAGTTTTCCAGCATTTTAAGCTTTATTTATTTTTATAAGGAATTCACACCTTGCACAGATTGTTTTTTTCTACTTGGAAGAGAGTGGCTAAATTAAGGTTTCTGATCCAAGTGAGAGATCACACATACAGGGTACATTCAGTACCCAATCTTTTTTGTGTTGACTATGTAACAGCATACAGTTATCATGACCACATAGGGTTAAATATCTTCTCTTTTAATGCAAATTATGTGGCCTCTGCTTTTGCGTCATTGTGGTTTTATAGCTGGCAGTAGGGCCAGCTGGGTCAAATACTGCTGCTGCTGCTCTCACAGAAATATACTGGTGAAAATGACAAGCTTGGGAATTGATTTTATTTGCTTTAAGAATTATTGAGCTACCTTACATCCATAAGGAGATCGTTTTGTAAAGAAATAAATCTTGATTTTATAATTCGAGAACTCACTGCAATGCATTTTCTGAATTAAATATTTTTTCTCTGACTGTCATTAAGACAGCCCTGTTGCATGGGGAAAACAGTAACAAATTAATACATTTATAAAACCTATGTTAATACGAGACCAACATCTGCAGTTATGCTTTTCAGTTTCATCGGTGCTACACTGGCTTTCAGGGAAAAGGCAACAAGCTGCCCCTTTTGAATCCCCTGAGGCTGCATTAACCTTGTAAGTGAAGCAAGTAAATCAGTCTTGTGATGGATACATGTGGCTATTTTTATCCCCAGAGCCAATTAGAGTAGAGATGATGAAGTGGCTGAGGGTGCACAGAATCACCACAGACAGCCTGTTTAAAGAACCTCAACAAGTCCTCAGTGCAGGGCTCCAGACTGTGACTGATTACTTGCTTTTTGAACCAATGTCATTCAAGGAGCAAGCAAGATGAAAAACAAACAGGTGGTAGAAAAAAAAAAATAATATCCCAAAAATCATGGCTGTGGTCCAGTGTCATTTTTGGAATGAGATAGAGATATAGCCACAGACATGCAGACAACTATGGGCAAAATCTTCAGTGTCGTCATAGCAACATTTGCACAGGCGCATTAATACTCGCAGCAAGTGTTGGAAAGCTACTGGTAACATTTGTTAATGTGGGCATTGATGAAATGTGCTATCTAGTTTGAATTTGCTCCGAACACACTTAAAGTTGCCACACCCACAGCTGATAAGATGATGCTGAAAAGGCAGAGCAGGTGAAAAAACAAAAAACAAAAAAAACCTTCACAGTTTTCCTGGCTGAATGCAATGCAATAAAGCGGAGAACAAAATGCACAGTGTAAAGTGTGCATAATGTGGTGTTGACCATAGTGGCAAGGTTTGCAATGGTCTCAGCAAACTCTGAGCAGAAAACTTACAATGACAACATGCAGTAACCTGCAGAAATTTGATTAGAAATTGGGAAAGTTGAAGATGCCACTACATCCTTCCTATCATCCATCACAGACAGTAATATGAACACTTCCAATAAAAATTGTAAGATCATTTACGCACACATGACTTGACTAGAATGGACTAACCCACCGACGACTTCTTCGGAGTCCAGGTCTGAATTAGGACTGCCGCAAACAACAACAATGGAGCTTTGAAGCTTTGAATAACAAATATTCTTTGCAGCATTGCTTCAGTTCATTGAGGTTTGCATGCATTCATTTATGCACAGCTCTCTTAAGGTCTCGCCACAGCATTTCAATCAGGTTGAGGTCTGGACTTTGAGTGGGCCATTGCAATGCCTTCATTCTTTTCTTTATCAGCTATTCTGTTGTAGATTTGGTGGTGTGCTTGGGATCGTTGTCCCATGTTGCATGACCCAATTTAAGTAAAGCTTTAGAGACAAATGGCCTCACATTTGACTCTAGAATACTTTGGTATACAGAGGAGTTCATGGTTGACTCGATGACTGCAAGGTGCCCACGTCCTGTGGCTGCAAAACAAGCCCAAATCATCACCCCTCCACCACCATGCTGACACTTGGTATGAGGTGTTTGTGTTGATATGCTGCGTTTGGTTTATACTAACCACGGTGCTGTGCACTGACCAAACATCTCCACTTTGGTCTCATCTGTCCAAAGCACATTGTTCCAGAAGTCTTGTGGTTTGTTCAGATGCAACTTTGCAAACCTAAGCCGTGCCGTCATGTTCGTTTTTAAAGAGAAGAGGCTTTCTCTTGGTAAAACTTCCAAGTTAGCTATGTTTGTTCAGTCTTTCTAACTGTACTGTTTTGTACTCTGAATTTTAACATTTAACATGCTAACTGAGGCCTGTAGAGTCTGAGATGTGGCTCTTAGCTTTTTTCTTTTTTTTTTTTTTTTTACACTTTCCCCTCC
>VUQI01031329.1:58781-73027 GCA_015106735.1 Paratilapia polleni
GAAAGGCAAAAAAGTTTTTTTTTTTTTTTTTTTTTTTTTTTTTTTTTTTTTTTTTTTTTTTTTTATCAGATACGAGCGTGCAGGGAAAATACTTCCTTGTTACGCAACACTATTAGACTGCATGTCAAAATATTGTGATTTGCTGGAGGAAATTACTTTCCTGGACGGCTTTGATTAAGTATTAACAACAGTTTGGGTGGGTGGAGAGGCTGCGGCAGCCGATGGACCGATATGGATTAGACCATTGACTGAAACACGACCTGCAGGCACTTTAAACGTGGCATTTAAATACCAATTCTGAGTAATGGTGTGTGTGAAAAAAATAAACAAACAACGAACTATTTTAGACACAAATGTGTAATGGTTTGAGAAGAGTGGACAGTTTATTTCCTTCATGGGTATACATGCTAAAATCTGTCATAGTGTCCTGCATGTAACTGGACACCGTCTAGGACCTTAATCATCTTCGAGGTTTATCACCGAAGTTAAAATATCTGTATCACAGCGTTTTTGAAATATGAACTACATACAGCTCCCATAGCTCATTTGACACGTACCGCTGTTTTGAAAAATATTTCCAGAAACAGCAAAAATATATTCAACATAAGGGACAAAACTTTACGGGCTGCGTCTCCTACTTTGGAATAGCTAAGGTCAAACGGGATAACCGGAAGTAAAAATCATTTTGGTGTCTAAATATATAAAAAATATGTTTTCAGTTCAGTATATATGTATGTATGTATTCACCAATAGAGTTACATGCTGAGTAATACAAATAATAAATAATACAAATTTCAAATTTGGTAACGAGACGTGTGAGAAGATATGTTACTTCCGGAGGCCATCTCTGATTGACGAAGAGTTTGTAAACTAGTTTAAATCTTCCCTTCTGTGTAGGAGAAAGAATTTGTTTGGTTTAATCCCAACAGGAAAGATTTAAGAAGAACAATCTCTAAAACTTTCCAAATAGCCGTAAGTATTGTAACTTTGAGGGAAAACAAAGGGTAACAGTTAAGTCTTGCTAACAAATGTTAACATTATTTTGACGGTTTTAACTGTTAAATGTGGAACTGAGGGTCAGCTACATATGAAGTTATACTATTAAACACTGGCTAAATTAATTAGTGTCTAATTTTACCAACTTGCATTTCAACTGCTGTGCAGGGTTTTACCTGCTGTTGCTGCGGAAATAATGGGAAGTATATCAAGTAAAAAAGAATTACGCCAGGTACAAATACAGAGGTAAGCTAGCACTGGTTGGCACTAGTTTAAAGGTGGGATTATCCTCATGTCTCATAGATAACCACTGGAACCTGCATTGTGAATAGCACATCAGCCATGCCTTTCACTCAGGAGAGGCCCATACACACTTACTTGGCAAAGTAGTAGGTTGCAAAAAGAGAAGCAGTGGACATTTTTCTTAACCGAATAAACATTAGTGTACTGAGGTTTACATGAAACACCACTGAAGTCAGTGTTTTATGGCGTAATTTTAGGGCTTAAACACTGGCTGTAAGGTAGTTAAGCAAACTGTGGCTCAGTCACGATTTACCAACACTTTTAAAGTGAGGTACATGGAGTTAGTCCACTGTAACACAGTAACATGTTCATTCCACCCCAGAGCGTGCGCTTAAATATATAGTATTGATGTTGTTGAGGCCCTGTGAAGAACATCTTGCATACTAGAAACGAAACAGAAAACTGTTATTTTTTTGGTAACAGGAATTGAGTCAGAGAATGGAAAAACTCCCAAATCTCAGGGGCTAAAACTGAACTCATGAGTTAGAGCAGCAGTACAAGCTCACATGGATGACGCTTACACATTAAACCAGTGTTCTTCTGCATTTTACCATTAATTTTTGTCATTAAAGTATCCTGCCAAAGTTTTTTTTTTTTGCATAAGGCCTTCATGTTTTAAATACTGTTAATTAGCGGTACTGTTTAAAGATTCTTCCATTACTTGAATAATGTTTGAGCTTGACCTCTTCAGTAGTTTGGACTTTCCAGGTGGTACCGTTGTTTGGGAAATAAAGCCATTTTAGTTATGAAACCAGAAAGGATAGGAATGTGTTTGCGAGCGATTAAAACACTTGGGGTTGCTGTTGTGGATGCTGAATGCTGTGTGAATGCACGCAATTTAAAATCTTCTTTCCAGTAATAAATTCCACATGTACAGTTTGTTGTTTCTGATATTCACCAGTGCCTTTATGAAAGGGAGTGCCTTTGGGCATGCAAGCCTCTATAGTTTGGACTAGCGCGGTTGCAGACATTAGTCACTAAGGGTCTTGAGATCGGTGGTCCCCTGATAGCACTTTAAGCACAATGGAAACAATAGCAGCTAGTTCATGTTCATTACACAATGTTTCAATCCAGCTCGTGCTGTGGTAGAGCTGGAGTAGGGAAGTAGTGACAGGAGAGGCTTTTGATGAAATGGCTGAGTAATGGTGTTTTGCCATTAGTGTACTGCAGTCAATTCATTCACGTCAGTGTTGACTGAGCCCACTGCATCATGAGGTTTGGCTCAACAGAACAACAATCACCATTTGTTAGGGAAATTTAAAGGAAAATCTGATTGAGCATGTTTTGTGAGAACTGTGGTGTTTATGCCTAGGGAGGTTTGAATCAAAATATAAAAGGCCAGCCTGTACACCGTCTGCAGGTGATGGAATTCGTGTCCAGTCAACGTGCAAGCTGTTTTGGAGTGCAGTTTTTCATTTTGTTATTTAAATTGGACCAGTGTTGTTGCATGTGATGATTCACATGGAACGACCTGAGTCGCATGGCTGTATCAGTGGTGGCAGCAGCATAGACCAGCCACATTTTAGGATGTTTAAACACACGTGAGTAAGTAGCAGTTATTAAGTCCGATGCTCAGAGAGAAATTGTTCAGGCATTTATTCAAATTGAGATAGGGCCAAAAGACAAGCAACAGGTGTCATTAAACAAAAACATGTAGATATTATAAGAGAATCCTGAATAGAAATCTCTGGTAGAATTTTTGTAACGGCAAAGATGACGGTTGTCTCACCCCTGCCCCGAATGAGCCAGTCAACAGTCAAACTGGCAAATTCAGTTCAGTTCAGTTTTATTTATATAGCACCAAATCACAGCAACAGTTGCCTCAAGGTGCTTTATATTGTAAGGTAAAGACCAAACAATGTAAGAGAGAAAATCTCAACAATCAATCAAACAATCAACAATAGGCATATATACTAGTTATCTTAGTAAATGTGTACAGTGCTTAACAAATTTATAAGACCACCTGTCATAAAAGTGAGAGACTATCCAGCATCACAAAGTGATTTAATGAGAACTCTTTCCTTTTCATTGAGTTCTCGGTGTTTTACCATTTTGAACAGGAGTGAGGAATTTCAAACTGAATTCACCTGAATTCGAGCCGGCACACTGGACTTCTCTGAGAAGTCAGAAATGAATCAAGCAAAGCATTCAACCATTAAAATGAATTTTTCTGTTCAGGAATGCAAGTAAATAACTGTAATTTGGCATCTTAATTAAAACATAATAATGTGCTTTACTAGTTTTTTCTGCTTTTTTGTAAAATAGTAAATTAAAAAATTCATGGAAAACAAAAATAATTATATTTTAGCATTAAAAATATCATTTTGATTAAAGAGCTTGTGCATACTGGTGGATTAACCATTACAGAAACATAAAAAAATGATTTTGGTAATTACCAGTACTGTTAATTTAGGGCAGCTGTGGCATAAACCTTATACTGGGCGGTGGTCTAATAAATTTTTTCAGCACTGTAGGTAAGTATACTTATTGTTTTCTTCCCTTCCTTTATTCAGTGTGAACTTGCATTGCATTTGTTTGGTGCTCTGGTGGGAGGAGTCAGAGATACTCATCATGTTGGCATTCTGTTAATTGAACTGTTAATGAAGTCATTAAGTTGTGTAGCTTTGTGAATTTGTAGTAAGTAAATTGTAAGTATAACCAGCAGGGGTAACAAGCACCAAAGTTTTGAAACAGTTTTTGTGAGATTTGACTGGTGATTTTGCATGCAGTTTTTATGCCCTATTGACCATTCAAAGTAGAGTTATGACTCTCCCTCATTCATTTAGTTAGGGGCTTCAAAGTAACTGCCCGGGGGCATTACCAAGATGGTTTGCCAAGGCTTTGTAGGTATAGCTCCAGGTTTGGAGGTATCATGTTGGACCAGCCTTAATATCTCACGGCCCTGCAGCACATGTGAGTGTTGAAGTAAAGTGAGTTCAAGTAGAGGTTATTGATATGTGGGAAAAGCTGTGGGGGAGAGAAAGGATTGCCAAGTTTGAGGGTAATGAATGAGGGTTCCGTTTTGGGTGTTCTTTGCCTGGGAAATTCATCCTGGGAAATTTTCTGATCCCTCATTTCCTGTGTTGAGCTGTGAAAACCCTCAAATGTAAAGTATTATCAGGCACAGGAATCTGGGCTCTGACCATGAAGGCAATACTGTGTCCATGTTCCCCAGTACACAGACATGCAGCAAGCACAGACCTGCTCAGACCTGTTGAAGTCTGATGAGTTGGAAATGACAGAATGTAAAATCCTTGCTTGTTCTATGGGAGTTTGGTTTTCCATCAAATACATTTATGCAAAATTCAGTAAACTTGTTAACCGCTGACCTTGGTAAGTCTCTATTTGATTTTAGTGCTCACGTGTTAATTATAAACATCATTGCAAAAAGGGGTGTGCGGATAAAGTAAATCAGCAGGACCTGCATGACACACTGACTTCTGTGAGTTCAGCAAGTCACTGGATCCAGTTGTTTTTGTGTGTTATCTCCCCTGAAACATTGGAAAACATACATTAGAATGTATCCTCAGCTTGTAGCTTACGTGGTTAGATACAGAAAATGTTGTTGTTGCTGCTGGAGAAGGAGTGAGTAATTTGTGCTTCTTTGCCATAGGGGAAGCCTTATGTTCCAGTGTTGAGTAACAAAGTATTTCCTCTCTTTTTCCGTCGTTTTGCCTGTCTCTATGCTGTCCATATAGTTACCCTACCAACCCCTCAGTTGCATTATAATTTATCTGTCCCTAAAAAGCCAGTAACATATCTGGTCAGTCAGTGTTTATGAGCAGTGATCCTTCATCTGCTCACAGTTAGTTTTCTTTAGTCTGATGAGTTGAAATGTTTTGTGTTGCTGATCCATGCTGTGGACTATGCTGTGCAACTGAAGCTTGAAAGAACTGAAACAAAAGGGGAGACCATCTTGGGACCACATATCCATTTTGGGACCTAAGCTGATAGCAAAATTAATTTTTCCACATTGAGGTATGCGTGGTTTAAGTCTGAATTTATTTTTAACGTGTAAAATTGAAGGTGTTATATAGGGGTTGTTTTCCTCCGAGTGTCATTGATGCTGCTCAGTTAAAGGTAGAGAATTTACTGGAAGCAAGTGTGAGGAGTTTGGGTGAGCTGTGCATGCGTGGGTGTGCTGTGGCTTTCTGTGAGGAAAGGAGCATGCTTTATTTTTTGACACTCAGGAGCTTCTGTGAAACAAGTCAGAGATATGTAACACAGAGCTAGATATGTGCCTTCTGGGTAGAAGTCCCTTTGTATGTGAGTGTAAGTGTGTGGTATTTTTTATATGTTTATATATAGATAAGTAGACTTATCTCCACTGTGGTGTGTCAGCTTCAATTGTGTATGTGCAGAGGGGTGCTTTACAAGCTTGCATGACCTTGGAGCACCTTTTGGTACATCTCAACATAGGATGGCACATTGCAGGCTGACACAGCACCACAATACTACACTCAAATGTTACAGAAGAACTTGAGTAAAGGTGCGAGCACTTGCCGCTTCCACATCTGTTGCCTTCAGTATAAACACAGCAGCAAATGTGCCACTAAGATAATCAGTAGTGTCTTAGGCCAGCCAATGAGGGCAGCTGTTGCTCTCTCGAGCAGGCACAGCTATTTGCGACTGCTCTCAGCATTCATGATTTTTCAATGTTTTCAACTTGCCGCTGTGGCTAGTTCTGTAGCCATGGCAACCACAGGGAGGAAAAGGGTACAGGAGCTGATACTATTGTGTCTGACTTTCTTGAATTATATGCCTCCTCAGCAACGGAGAATAGACGGATCAATGAAGGGAAAGAGTCTGTCAGCAACATCAGATTCAGGGTTTTTTCAGATCCAACCAGCAACATCTGGGTTTTTCTTTTTCAAAACGGCAGCATCCGGGCACTAAGCTGAGGCAGCGGCTCTCATGCAGTGTGTATACCACAGGCTGCTGCGATCCACTACCGACACATAATTATACAAAGCTAGAATTGGAACTGATATAACAGCCAGTTCAAGATTAGCTGATAATAGCTGATTTCAAATATATAATAATTTTCACATAATTCACTGCCTGATGGAGGTCTAGTCATTGTGCTATTCTGTACAGATGAAAATTGGGTGGTTTCTTCATAACTGTTATAACTCCTCAGTGGTGTAGAAGGAGCTACGGAAGTTAGTCCCGGCGAGAGCACTAGCTTTCCTGCCATCAGACTTCTAGACGTTTGCGGTTGATCGGCATCTGCCATCTTTGGATTTAGACAAATTAACACTTGTTGGGAAGCTTTTACAGCAGTTATAGTAGACGTAGTAGTTATCATCAACTCTAGTAATGCCATCCTCTCTTCTCTTGTCTCTAATTTGCTACTGTTTTCTGTGCTCCCACACACACACACTGTGATGGCAGAGGAAAGAAACTGTAGAAAATGGCACAGCCATTAATGACTGCAAAATACAGAAGACTCTCTCACTGTGCTTAAATGAATGCACACACATTTTGTAAATAAGGCAAAAGCAATCCCCTAACGCCCTTTGGCTCTCTGAGTGGATAGGGAAACAATGGTACAATACTAACATGATTTGCTTGCGTTTGTGAGGCTCTCCAATCTAGTCCATCTAATGAAATTACAGTAAAACATGTCTGAAATGTGCTAAAATAATGACTGTATGCCAGGATTACCCATCTGCCCCCTCCCATTACCCACACTTACAGGCAAATCCACCTTATTAGTATTTAGTGGAGGACTCATGCAGTGATAGGGATCATCTTTTCCTCCAGTGACTCAAACAATGTGGAGAATCTGTGGTTTGTGATTTGGTACTGAAAGCGTCAACTCACCAAGCAATACTACTTCAATTACTAGGTTTGCGAGCATGAACATTTTGCGTCATGACTGCCTCATGACCTGTTATCCTAAGTCAGAAAACAAGTTCATTCTTCTCGCTCTGAAAGGTTGTCAGATCCAGGAGTTGATTTTTTTTTAAAAATCTACTATTTTAAGATGCTTCATGAATTATAGCTCCAGTTAAATGCGTCATTGGGAGGCCCGTCCTGGCTCCTATCAGCACGTCACAGCTTCTACACACACACACACACACACACACACATAACCTATATTAGAAACATCCTTGTGGGTGTCCAGCCAAACTAGAGTGAGCCAGTAAGCGAGTGTAGGCAAGTTCTGTCTTTTTCTCCAACTATAATCCAGTATTGGGCTATGGATTTTATTTGTTTGAGTTGTTAGCTCAAAATCTCCTTTATGGAGATTCATGGATCTGTTAAATAGACCCAAAGCCTCCAAATAAACTTGATGACAGGTTAAAAATCCAGTCAAGCTATTTTCAGTTTAAACTATCCAAAGAGCTGGAGACTATAGAAGTCGCATTTGTGCTATTTCTGACATTTGTGAAATAGTCCTTTGAAATTCCCTGCAGTGGGTTCATCTGGCTCCATTCTGTCATCTCAGCCTGGCTGTCCGAGCAAAGTACGGTACTCTTGGGAGTGGCCTAATTTAAACTGCTCCACTGTTTATAGATATAAGCTGATTGTATAGCAAGTTAGACCTGTGTTTATTTAGGTCTGGGCCCTGTGTGAAAATGATCATTGGTGTGAGTAAGAGGGATGTAGTGGACCAGTGTTGACATTGTGGAGACCATTAGGGAGACTGCAGAGCAGACCGATGCAGTATCAGAGGGATGAGCTCATCTTTTCCATCCCCTGTTCTCAGGCTGTAGGGAAGTACTGGGGTATAACTGGGGTCTGTAGTGGGGGGTTGACTGTGGATGGGGTTTAGGGTCAGAGTCCAGGCTTGGCAGGGAGGCAGTGGGAAGGCTGCAGTGTAGCTTTAAGGTTAAAGTATGATTTGATATTTGAATTTGACTAGTACATAGATTACAGAAGCATTAATTGACCAGATATTTATTCAACTGACCTGACACCAAAAATGACGTAACGTAGTATATGTCCAAGAGAAATACTAGAATAGTTAACTTGCTATTCTAAGCTAAATTTAGATAATACCCCCGGTGGCATCAGACTAAACAAGACAGATTCACCTTTGAGCTGCTAGTCAGCCTCCTCAGTGTCATCAAGTAATCAGGAAGTGTGTGATAATCACACAGAAAATCTCCTCACATGATCTAATGTGTATGTGTGACTACAAACCTGGGCAGGGACGCAAGTGGGGTAATGAAAAAAACAGCGTGTCTGCCTGGTGGTAGACAGAGAGCATTGTGAGTGGTTGAATAGCACGTAGGCACACAACATGGCACACTGTCATTGCCACACCTTATCGCCCTGCCCGCCTCTCCCTGCTGCTGAGTGGAATGTTGTTTTGATTTGGCTCCACTCACTACTGCCTAATCGGTGGATGGCTGTTTGTTTACATTTAATGACTGCAGCCTAATCACCATCCCTCATCAGAGCACTTTGGGGCTGGGGAGAGATGGAGGAGGGCGGAGGTTTGCAGGGATGTTTCTTCAGCAGTGTGCAGGAAATGGCACGAGGCCTTGGGGCATGAAACGTGACTGTTGCCACATGAGTCTAGGGAAATCCCAGTATAGAGACGTTTTCAACTGAGAGGCATCATATCTCTAAAACTCCTGCTCTGTGTTGACATACCTCAGGTGTAGCATAGATTACTCCAGGTAGGTAAAAGGTGACAAGGTTGTCATGGATAATGGTGCCTTTAGCTGAAAATAAAAACAGCATAGTGACAGGTGAAAAACGTAAAGAAGAGCATGAAAGAACACACATTCCTGTGCTGTGTAGCTGTATTTGACCAGGGTCTGGTCTTAGGTTGCATCCCAAGTTTCATACTAACATAGTGCACTTAAAAAAAAGTGTTTTTCTGGGGGGGGGATATATCCAAATGCATACTTTTTCAGGGGAATATTGTATACTACTTTGAGTATACAATATACATCACAATACAGTGCAGTAGTGATGCCCATAACAGACTTGGAATATTCCTATTTGAGATTTTTTTTTTTTTTTAAATTCAATTCAATTTTATTTATATAACGCCAAATCACAACAACAGTGGCCTCAAGGTGCCTTATTTTTTAGGGTAAAGACCCTACAATATTAGAGAGAAAACCCCAACAGTCAGATGACCCTCTATGAGCAAGCACAACAACAGTGGGAAGGAAAAACTCGTTTTTAACAGGAAGAAACCTCTGGCAGGACCAGGCTCAGGGAGGAGCAGCCATCTGCTGCGACATGAAGTATCAAATTACTATTCATGAAGTATCAAAAATGCCATTGATTTATCCATTATTGATGGTCTAATCAACAAAATGTTCTGGCACCAGCTGCTGCTGGTGCAAAGGGAAAAGGACAATGTGTGCAGGGTTGCTATTTTTGTTTAGTGGGGACACTGAAGATGGAACTAGAACATATTTGATGTATGATCAACAGTTCAGCCTCACCCTCCTCTCCCAGCAGTTTCTTGCTTGACAAAAAGAACAGCAGTTTTCTACTAAATGTAGCCTCTCTGCTATATTCATACAGTAATGGGGATGACCCATTTGAATTTGTCTGGTTTTGCTGGTGGTGTGAACAGTTCTGGACATGCAAACAGATGCACAGACGTTTCTGAAAAATACCCAGATTAGAGCAACACTGCACCCCACAGGCAAAAGGGATGAGTAAAGGTGGAGAGAAAGTAGGTCAGAGGGAGGGAGGTGGTGGGTGTTTGTTAGTGGGTGCGGGTAAATGGAGGTAGATACAATGTGGAGGGTGGGGAGAATAGTTAGATGGGGTGGGGAGATTAGAGAAGAATTGCTTTTTTGTTTTCTTCTGCTTTTGAAATAAACATGCTCATGCACATGTTTCTGCCATCTGGGAGGTATATGAAATGTGCCAGAAATGAGAGTATTCTTGCCCATAGTCTATTTTTGACATTGACGCTATTTTATTTTACACGGTTTGTCTAAATGTTTGACTGCTCTAAGGAGTGTTTTATGGAGATGAGGACTGAGGAATTCGCAGCACTGTGCTTGAATGTCAGTGCTGTCACTGCTGTTTTAATCATACTGTTTAAAGTTAAATGATTATAGTCTGTACCATCAGCGACTATCACTGGGACTATTACTATTGGAGTGAACCAGTCTAAATGTGAGTGTGTCCCTCTTGTTGCTGCCTTTTATAATTGTGCTGATATTAAAAAACAAAAATAATAATAATAATAATAATTGTGCTGATATCTGAGACTGAACATACAGCAAGCAGGTGTAAAAGTCTCTCTGGAATGGAGAGGTTTGAAGAGGTATTTTATGGAGAATAAAGCACTGTGTTTAGGTGAACAGTAGATGGCACCACTAGCATGTGCATTTTTGGCCACTTGTTTTTTGAAGGAAATTAACCTGTTTTGTTCCAGTTCACCAATAATTGCCACATACATTTAAAATAAAAATGGTAGGTAATCAAGCATGGAGCCTATACACTATATATTGGAACAATTGACAAAAATACAATTTACTTTGCACATCTTACAGTATATATAGTTTCATAACTTTATAAAGTGGTTTAATGATTTTAGTATGCTAACTTGAACTGATGTCTATGAAGCTGTTCAAGTCTGCAGTTTTTCACATCTAGAAAAACTAATCTAGACATTTTTGAACCATTGAAAACTTTAGTATATTGGAAATACCAAAAATGTAATTATGTAATTCATTATGCAAAATAAAAAATGTGCATGATAAACATGCATATGCTATCCTCTGTCTGCACTGCAGAATTTGGGCAGAAATTGGTGTAATCATTCTCATAGGACATGTTGACCTTCAGTGCCCGACAAATCTGTACTCATTGGCTCCCGTCCCACATTACTATTCTCCACAGGTTGTGGGTAAGCCTTCACCAGTGCACTTGCAGTTGTCAGCATCAGCGTATATATGCATCCTCTAAAGACTTCAGTCTGTTAGTTACTCCCTAGTCAGTGGTAAATATTCATCCTCGTCTCCCTCTTCCCTTTTCCAGCGAACCCTCTCTGTCCATGTTTTTTCGTTGTCTTCCTTCTCATCCCTGTCTGGCTGGAGTGAGAGCAGTGGGGTCCATGGAGAGAGCTGTTGATGGCTGAGGACCTGTGTACCGGCTGGTTTCGTATCGTTGCAGGTACAGTAGGTAAACCGCCTTTCTTTTTACAGCAGCACAGTCACTTCCTCAGCAGTTAAAACGTAGCTTGTCAATTTACCCTTAGAATAAGGGATGAAGGTCACCCTTCTTTTTCAGTTTCCTGCATTTTTCTAATCTCAAGCGGTTTACTCATCCGAGTCCTATAGTGAAGTGGACTTTTTGCTCCGTTAGCTAATGCATGTTCTTGTATCAGTGTATAATGTATGCAGCCATTCTACTTGACTTTGCATGTATGACCTCACAGATGTGTTATTGCCATAATATACGAATGATTCTGTTTGTGTGTACATTGTGGTTGCATGTCCACTGTGCAGTGTGGTGTGCCCTTTTAATCAGGAAAAGAAAACAGTCTGATACTGTCATGTAGTGTGAGAGAGAGAGAAAGCGACACACAAGGCATAGAGGACAGGATCCAGAAAGCTACAAAATAGAGCAACATGTGAAATAATTTCTATGTCATTCAGTCACATGCAGTTCATTTATCATATGCAACATTCTCTACCCATTCTTTCTCACTTTCCTCTGTATGTCCTTACTTAATCTACCTTTTAGTTAGACTGACTCCAAATCTTGTAGAGGTCAGATATACATTACTAGATTAAAGATGATCGAAGATAGTCGTATGCTTCTTAAATTGCTTGCTGCCTTCATTTTAGTGTAGCCACTTCCTTGTTAATTTAACAAAATGCAATTACAGTTCTGTCAGTTTTCACTAAGTGACAGCATGAAGATGTTACTGTCTGTTCATATGCTTCTACTTACTGTTCAGAGATTAAAAGTAATGTCACCTGATGTGCATCTCATGACATACTGAAGTGCACAAAGACAATAACATTGGTTGTGGCTGCAGTGATTTAAAGCTAGACATAGAAGAAGGCATGACTTTGATTGCTCTGTATCTATCTGTAGATACATACTAATACTGGGTGAAACTTGAAAAAGACATTCTGGGAATATGTGACACTAACATTAATATGTCTAAAAGTGGAAGATTATGGGACCTTTAATACTTGTCTGTGGGCTAAAATCTTCTCTTTGATGACACCTTAATATTCTCAAAAGCTTAAATCACAGCTTTCAAAACATTGTTAATGATAATTTATTATTGTAAGGATGGAATGTTTTATCATATATTTTTTTTTAAATAAATTTAAAACTTTATTCTAAGTAAATTGCATAGCTTTAAAAACTGAGCTTATAGAGCATTAGGCTTTTTGAAGCATCCCCCTTCCCATTCTCTTTTATTTTACACTTCTCCACTAGCTGGTTGCAATACCAGTTAGTAGAGTTAGCTGCATAATCATTATACATAGCTCTGTTTTTTTATTAAATGATATTAACAAATATTATCTTAATTACTAACTTACTAATTATAGTTATGTGCTGTATATTTATGGTATTACAGTACAATGAGTAAATATTGCCATATTTGTGCTTCCTCAGCATAGAAGCCACAGCACCCGCACACACTGGTAAATATCTGTCATGATACTTGGTAAACACTAGATGACAGTATAGGAGAAGATGGTGTTTGTCTTGCAGCAAAGATAAGTGAGCATGGGTGAGACTAGAGGAGCAGTAAAGAATAAAATTGGGGAGGGAGAGAGAAAGTGATGGGAAATGGAGTTATAGAAAAAAGAGAAGATGGGTTTGATAAGAAGACAAAAGAAGGGGAGGGAGCATAAAAAAAAAACAACAAAGGGGAAAGGGCAAAGAAATTACCTAATAAAGTTTTGGAGCTAGTGGGGTGAGGGTAAGATGAGGGCAGTAGGAGGGTGGGGACCCTCTCTTTGGGGGCATCTGCTATGGTTAATACAGAGGAACAACAGAAGGATGAAATGAGGGAGGAGGCAGGTGACATGATGAGCAACGTGGAGGCAGCTTAACAGAAATAATGGAGTGGAAAAAAAGAAAAATTGTGAAATCGGCAGAGAAAACAAAAGAAATTAGGGATGTGATAGAAAGATTTGGAGAGGGGAGTTGAAGTCACAGGAGCTTAAGTATGACCTCAGGAAGAATAGCTGCTGAACTGCTGGAGCTAATAGGGATCCTAATGAACTAAAGTAACCTGTTTCAAATGTGAAAAGCAAATGAATAAATGGAAAAATGTACATACATTTAGTCTCTCAGGAGGAAATCATTTGCAATGAACTACAGGATTTCCCATAAACACAGTACAAAGTGCATATCTGTGTGTGCATATGTACTGTATGTATGACAGTCATCTTTGTGAACACATTCACCACATGTTCTCTGTGCTTCTCAACCTGAATATTTTTATATTGTTTGCATATTTTTCTTAGACGAGTTTGCTAATTATGTCATTTGTCAATAAGTGCCATAACATACAGCTCTGGAAAAAATTAAGAGACCACTGCAAAATGATCAGTTTCTCTGATTTTGCTATTTATAATAATATTTATAAATATATATTTATAATAATAATATAACTCCCAAATTCCAAATACAAATATTTTCATTTAGAGCATTTATTTGCAGAAGATGAAAAATGGTCAAAATACCAAAAAAGGTCCAGTGTTTTCAGACCTCAAATAATGCAAAAAAAAAAACAAGTTTATATTCATTTTTAAACAAAACATTACAAATGTTTTAACTTAGGAAGTGTTCAGAAATCAATATTTGGTGGAATAACCCTGATTCCCAATCACAGCTTTCATGCGTCTTGGCATGCTCTCCACCAGTCTTTCACATTGCTGTTGGGTGACTTTATGCCATTCCTGGTGCAAGAATTCAAGCAGCTCAGCTTTGTTTGATGGCTTGTGACCATCCATCTTCCTCTTGATCACATTCCAGAGGTT
>VUQI01031332.1:0-28920 GCA_015106735.1 Paratilapia polleni
TGTGTGTGTGTGTGTGTATATATATATATATATATATATATATATATATATATATATATATATACTGGTTTTCTCATAAGTACATAAACAGAGAAGCTCTGGTACTTGGGGTGTAGCAGAGTCTACGGGACAGACAGACCTGACCTTTGCTGATTGGATTAACAAATTTGGTGTCTGTGATAAAGTTGCTTTCGTTCTTCTCTCTTAGTGAACAAACCTTGATGCACTGCTCTTATGATGGTGTTCTCATTTTTTGTCAGACTGATCCTGGTTTGGAGTTGATCCCATTTCTACAAAGTGTTTTAAAACTCCGTGCACTGCCCCCTTAGAAAGCTTCAGTAGAACCCATATTTGAAGCTGAGAAAGCCTCTATGTCCTCAGTATAAAAATCTGATGCTTTCACCTAGTTCTGATGCAATGCTTCCTACTACCACACTGCCAGCAATGTTCTGCTGGAAACAAGTAAACAATGGCTGCATCTTGAGTAACTTCAACAAGCCTCTGACGAGTTGATCAAATCCACTTGAATGTCATCTGAATGCGGCCTGAATGGAACGGATACAACCCAAGGAAATCTTTAACTTTTATACAAAGGAGTTCAACAGGTCACTGCCAACAGTTTGCTTAAATTTGACTGTTGACCTAGAAATAGGTGAAAGTCTGAATTATTTCTTCTGGTGCTTTAAATCCTCAAAACTGCTGATAAAATCCAAGTTTACATGAAACTTCAGCCCACCATTTTGAATTCAATGTTTTAGTTCTGTTTATTATTTTATGTTTTCTGCATAGGTTGTTACTCATTCATGGCCACCAGGCCAGCCCCCTGAACGGCTCAGACACTGTGGCCATCCCCCTAAACTACTCTGATGCCCTGGATGGCTCAGACGCCAAGACCAACCCCCAAACTGTTCCGTCTCTGTCACAGACCTCCAGAGAGGCCTGTCAGCCCTGCTCAGTCTCCTGGCCAGCCCCCAGAGCAACTTTGTTCCCACTGCTGGTCTCCTGGTCAACCCCCTGAACTGCTTGGTCTCTGCCTTTGGCCTCCTGGCCAGCCCCCTGAACTGCTTATTCTAGGTTGTTGGCCTCCTGTCCAGTCCCCTGAACTGTTTTTCTGCCTTGCTTTATGGCCAGGCCCACCCTCTGTACTGCGTTGCTTTTTTTATTTTTTGACTTTTTAGCTCCCTGTTTTTCTTTCTGACTCTGGGAGCCGTGGTCTTGGTCCTGGGTGTTTCTGAAATTGGGTGGTCCAATGTCAACATGGTCCTGGGTCTTTGTCCCAGCGTTTTGAGTTCAGCGTTTTAGTTCTGTTTATTATTGTATGTTTTCTGCATAGTTTGTTCCTCATTCACGTAATTTTGAGTTTGTAATCTGGTTTACAACTTCTTCTTTTCTTTTCCGTGATTCCATTCTCAGGTTTTCTTAGTTTTAGTTGGCTTCTTTTGTAATCTGTAATTATAGTTATTGTTTATAGTTTATTCCCTGAGTTTCAGTTTTCCTGCCCTCCTGTGTTCCCAGTGTCTGTTGTTCCCTCATTTTGTTACTTCCTGTTTTATTTTGGTAGGTTCTCTCTCTTGTGTTTTGTTTCCGGTTTTGTTTCCCCTGTCTCGTCTTCTTGATTAGTTTCAGCCGTGCCTCATTACCCTGGTGTTTCCCATATCCCTGATTACCTCTTGTGTCTATTTAAAGCCTCGTTTTGCCTTACTTCCTTGTTGCGTCGTAGTGTTTGAACTGACTGTTAACTGTTGTCCTCTGTTTCCTGCGGTCCTGGTATCTTCCCTCACATGTCTCCTAATTTGGATTTATGGACTTTGTTTTTGTTTGCTTTTGGACTACCTGCCTCACCTTAATAAAGGGTCCAGAAATCATCCTAAATATGACAGAAAGACGCAACCAGACAATGGCTCTAGCAGACATTGCCATCTTTATGGATGAGGAGCTGAAGGAGTTCTTTTGATTCTCTAAGATTTCTGCAAGGATTCATGATTCCAAGGACATTAACGATTTGACAGTGGGACTCTCTGCCATGAGGGGAATTATCTGTAATCATCCTCAATTGCTTCTGTCCCCAACAATTTCGGACATTTTTCATTCAATAACCCACATGGAGACACAGCTAAAGAGACTGAAACCTGAGCTTCCCCATTCCTTCGATTCCACACACTCCTCCATATCCCCCAGTTCCTCGCTGCTGCAGCCAGCCTGTTCTTCGCCGTCACTGTACCAGCCCACCACTCAAGCCTCGCCGCCACGGCTGCCCTGCTCAACAGCTGTCCCTCCTCCACCTGAAACTCCGGTGATGAGAGTGGGTTGGCTATGCTTTTCACCAGCCACCCACTCACCAGTCCCAGGGCCAGCCAGCTCTTCTCCGCCACCGCAGCCAGCCAGCCCCTCGCCGCCACAGCCAGCCAGCTCCCCCATGGCCGCAGCCTGCTTCTTGCACAAAGAAGTGTGGTTCTCAGCAGTGGAATCAGGGTCAACAACCAGTGACCTCCATCACTTCGGAGGAGCTGGCATCTGCCCTGTTGGATTTGACCCTGGGGCTCACAGACTCTCTGCTGTCCGGCCCTCTAGCCTCGACGCCGCTGCTGCCTGGCCCATTGGAGGTCACACCAGCCTCTTCACTGGCATGGCTATGGGCAGAGGAAGAGGAGCCTGCAGTTTTAGTTCCACCTTCCCCCTCTTTCAGGACGAAGCAGGGCTCCCATCGCCGCTGCTCCTCACCCCAGCCAGAGCCTGCCTCCTCACCCACATCTGCTGACCCCAGGCACCAGCCTGAGCCAATTTCTCTGCCCACATCTGTTGCTCCGCCCAGAGGCCTCACCAGTGACTGAGTTGGCATCATGTGAGTCTGTGCAGGCCGCCTCAGCTGGTGACCCCTGTGAACCCTAAGCAGCCTGTGCCAGCTAACCCTGAGATTTTGTTTTTTGTTCCCAAGCCAGCCAATTTAGAGATTTTGTCTTTGGTCCCTGTGCATCCCGAGTATCCTGAGCTGGTGCTGCCAGACCCCAAGCCAGAGAATCAAGTGGGGCCCGAGCGTCCTGCGCAGCCCCAGCCTCCATAGTTGGCTGAGCCCCCTGAGCCCCCTGAGTGACCTGAGTGACCTGAGCCACCTCACGTCACATCTTCTGTTGTCTCACATCAGCAGACGGGTTGATGTGAGGGGCCCGGAAAATGGAAATCACCCTAAACATGACACTGTTGCTATCGCAGCACATTGATTTACATTGTTAATGACTGATTAAAAAATGTAAGTTGTGGGACATGAACGCTTTCCAGCTTCTGAAGTGGGACATGCCTTATAAATTTGCACTGACGTCACCCACTAAAAGAATATAGCCTGAGAAGAATTTCTTCCACCCAAATAGGTCAAAAACAATCCTTTGCACTTGCATAACAAAACTCTTTCCTGGAAAGCTGTCATGTATTAAAAGTTTAACACGCATTAACAGCATTGCTGAACTGTTTGGTGGTCTTACTCTGTAAAAGGTCCGTAGCCAAATCCTCTCATATCACGATACTCTTTCCATATGGACATGTCTCCTCTGCAAGGGAACTTCTCATCCTTCCTCAGGACTTCTTCCAAAAGCTCTGGGGTGTTCAAGGACACTGATTTGAGTCCGTCTCTGTAAATGGGCCCATATAGCTGCTTCTCATAGATCTGATGGTAGATAAAGTGATAAAGAGAGAGCAGCAGTCTCATAATGCAGAAGGTAAAACTATATGGCGAGAATAATGACCTCAACAGTGTGCAATGTGTAATTTAAATTAAAAAAAAAAAGACATGGCAAATTTGATGAGTCAATGAGAAGATGTTGCAGGCTTGAGCATGTGAGAGTGAATGCTGTTCACTCGCAGAAAGTGGTCCTGCAAAGAGAGTAAACAACCCATGCCTCTGTGTTAGCCAGCTGAGACAACTGTTATCTGAAGGTAACTATGGAAACAAGGGTAATTTAACCAACCTGACATTTTCTATTATGCATTGTCACTGGGGCAAATGCAGTCACTTGTAACCCTATAAGCCCTCCAATAAATGATCAGTTGTCATAAGGTAGGCAAAGCAGATATAAATAACACCAGGGGTTTCTGGAATGCATCACGCAGAAAGCATACAACAGTTTTGGACTAAGATTGAAACAAGCATCCATCACTGCAGATGAATATATTAAAGATCATGCACTGCAGCCTACCTGAAGCTCATGCATACGGTTGTAGAAACCCTGAAACACCAGTCTGTAAAGAAGCTCCAAGAAGCTGACATGTGGGAGGTCCTTCACTGTCCGAGGCTTGTCCTGAAAGGCAGAGAGGGCCCCCGAGGAGGCCCTTCCCACCCCTCTGGAGCAGAATGGGGCCAGGGAGATAGGGTAGGGCAGCAGCCAGCTGCCGTTTTTAGTCACCAGTCTCCCAGAAAGCCACGCAGCCATGATGAGGGAAGAATAGCAAATACACAGGGCTCCTGTGATACCCAAGGGATTAGCTGAGCAGGGAGGGGCCACGTCTCACTGAATGTTTAACCCTTCTGGCCCCTCTCTGTCAAGAAGCCAGAAAGAACCATAAATAGAAGTGGAACTAAATTCACATTTTACTGATAGGTAACAGTGATGGGAAGCAAGATGGCTGCTTTTGACCAAGTCTGACTATACTGTCAAAAAGAAATGTATGACTGTGTTTATAGTTACTGCAGTGGCATACGGTGACTACAGAAAGGCAAGCAGAGGTGATGAACCAGAGGTGATAAAGCTCCACCATCACCCCTCTCAACCATACACAACAGGAAAAAACAGACCAGTCTAGAACATGCAGTCATGTGAAATAGAAGTACACCCTCTTTCATTTCCAATAAAAACATCATCTGGTCCTTACCAGGTTCTAAAATTGTTTAAATACAACTTCAGATGAACAGCAACACATGACATATTACACTGTCATTATTTATTTCACAAAACCTAAGTCAAAATGCAGAAGCAGTGTGTAAAAAACTAAGCACACCCTTACTGCTTCCATAGGAATTAAGGGGGTAAGTAACAGCCAGGTGCTGCTAATCAGATGCATTTGATTAATTGATCAATCGATCAGTAAGTGTGAGCACCAATATAAAAGCAGAATTTTCAGCAGTTTGCTGGTCTGGAACATTCGGGACATCTCTGCAAATTCTCGCCAAGGTCGGACCGTGCAATGCTCAGAGAAACTGAAAAAAAAAAATCCAAGAGCTCCATCTCAGACTCTACAGGCCTCAGTTAGCATGTTAAATGTTAAAGTTCATGACAGTACAATTAGAAGAAGACTGAACAAGTATAACTTGTTTGGAAGGGTTTGTAGGAGAAAGCGTCTTCTCTCTAAAAAGAACATGGCAGCATGGCTTAAGTTTGCAAAGTTGCATCTGAACAAACCACAAGACTTCTGGATCAATGTCCTATGGACAGATCAGACCAAAGTAAAAGTCCATGTAATTTGTCACGTATTTAAGACCTGGTAAGGACCAGATTATTTTTTTTATCATGTCCTGAAATATAAAACCTTAGAACTGAAAGAGGATGTACTTTTTTCACGACTGTACCATTTTATGATTTTGTGCTGCCTGTTTTTTGTTTTTTTCCTGTGCTGAAAGTCTCTCTCCTGCATCTTGCTGCAGCTGTCAATAAATATTTCAAATGTAATACACAGTAAAAATATATTTAAAAAATATTCCACAGTCCTCAGCAAAATATTTACCTCCTGTATTATAAATGGAAAGTATACCTCAATACCTTTAGTTAATGTTGATGGTCCAAAAAGCTAATAAGAAACAGAGTTGTAAGAAATGTCTAGAAGACACAGCTTTTAAGATCAAAGTGCAACTGTCGTATTAATAACATACTTAAACTGGAAATGTTTCTCATATTTTTCTTTATTCAGTCATCAGCGCCCAAATCTCTTCCAGTCCTGTCATCCTTTTATTTGAGCAACATTTTCTATAGATCCTGCAGGGTCCATTTTGTGCAGCAGAAAGTGTCCTTGCACCTGGGCAGCGCTGATCTCGGAGTGGGCGGCTAAAGCACACTCTGCAAAGCGTTCTCCCTCAGAGGCAGGTTCGTCTGGGTAGAACCGCCAGAACATCTGTGTGAGCTGCCAGTGGGTGCAATGCCCAATGTACTGCTTCAGATCCACACGGCCGGGTCGGATGAGCGCCGCGTCTAACCTGTGTGCAGATATTACAGGCAACACTGGCAATGAACGTCACTGAAAACACTCCTTAATGTTTCACAAGTTAAAGAACAAGTTTAAGTGGCTGCAACAAATGCATTTTAACATTCAGGAACACAGGAATAATGTAACCAGATATTTAAAGGTACTCTTTGTAATGACACCCTGCACATTCACCACCAGGGGGCGGTGTTTCATCAGTAGACTTAAAAAGTTTTCAGATGTATGCTGCTGTTCTTTTATTTTTAATATTTCCTTTTGGCCCTATGGCCATTTCCCTCAAGAGCCTCAAGAGTCTTTTCCCAGGGTGCCACTGTAAAAAAGAGATAATTAGTAGCTGCAGAAATTTCACCTTCTGAAGGTGGTTTTTAGTACTTTAGTAAATGTTTGTTTGCTGTGGACAGATGTCTATAATGTTCTCAAACTGTGGGTGAGGTGTTGAAAAGCAGGGAAAAAATATGGATTGTAGCAGAGTTGAATTAATATAATTTTTACAGGGAAAATAAAAAAGAATTTGCTGATGCTTTCTTGCTGACCTTCTACTTCACTAAAATTCAACTTGGATCCTTTTTGTATTGCTAATGTTGATAAAAAATGTTGGTTGAGAACATTTTTGGGGACTTCTGAAATTGGTCACGCCATAAAAAGTTTGACAACCATTGCTATGGTGTCACAACTCTGCAAGCTACAATCAAACAATGGCATACAAATGGTGTGTGGCTGACGTGTGTAATAATGTAGTAATGACTACTAAATACTCATTGGGTCTAAATGTCATGTTGAAGGATGTTGTGGCTGGAATGAGATCCCATTGCATCCCTTCATCACTACAGCTGTGGGTAACTACCCACTGAGGAGGTTCCCAGGAATTATAGACCTTCCAAGCTTTTTTACAATTTGCATTCCCACTGAATTTAACTTTGTGATTATCAAGGTCAAAATAATTCACAATATCAACAGACATTTTGAAAAAAATGATGCTGTTATTAAGTGGAAGAAACTGGATGGATGGATGATGCTGTTATTCAAGATAATTCTAAACTTCAGTAATTCAGCCATAATAAGGTAAATAGTAAAACAAAAAAAATGGGCAGTTTGAACAAATTTCACTGATTATACTCAAAATATCATGAAGCTAAAACAAAGCCCCAAACTGCAGTGAGTGAATCAGACCAGAGATCAACCTGAAGAAACACAGTAGCATGGCATCAGGGAGGAGCTAGTGTTAGCTCAAACACTCGGAAAGCAGAGAAGAGGGAGAAGAGAAGACACCTAAACTTTAACTAAACTAAGAATGAATTCCTCAGCAGTCTCCAGAGCTTCACTCAGCTTCAGCAGCTTAACTGCACCTGTGTGAGTAACTCAGTCTGACTTCGTGGGTTTGTTGTGGGAAATGAATCTCTCCCGGTGTGTATGAGGAGTTGCTAATCGAATCTTTTTTAGTCAGCAGTTGGCAATACATCATCACCTCTTTTTGTGGTCTTGTATTTTCTTCTAATCCTGCTTCAGTCTCATTTTCTCTCTAAATTGCTTCAACTTTTTTGCCACACTTTTTTTATTTTAGGTGGAGATGTGTTAGTTTGTGTGCTGGTACAATAACACTAAACACTGCTTGCTCCCAACAGTACCTGTCTATGAAGTTGGTGGTCATAAAAACTATTCGGGCCTCCGATGAAGCCACTCCATCGAGAGAGTTAAGCAGTCCACTGAAGGTCAGTCTACCCATTCCCTGGTACGCCAGAGGGTCTGAGAGGCAACAGAAGAAAACACCGCTCAGTGATTTCAAATTTAAACCAGAATGAAACACGAAGCCAGAGTCTTTCTGAACAATTACAGAAACCTCTTCTAAACCCCAAAAATTGGAGATGATGAAAGCATGCGGTGGTTTAAATGAGTCACTTGTTTGTTTGATCCTTCCAGCTACTCACTCTCAGTCGGAAGCAGCTCTCGGCTGACAAAGGCCGCGTCCACATCCTCCAGCAGAATGATGCTTTGCTGCGGCGCCACGCTCAGGAGGTGGTTCAGCCGGTCGTCCGAAAGCGTTCGGTCGCTCAGACTCATCAGACAAATGCTGTAGCCCAGCTCACCTGCCAGTGCCGTGCTGAAATACAGTGAGTTACGATGAAGTTGCACACAAGTGCCTGACGAGTACGCGGGAAGGAAAAGAAACCCAAATGAAGGGCACACTCACATAAAGCTGCTCTTTCCACATCCAGGGGGGCCGTACAGCAGATATCCTCTTCTGTAGGGAATACCTGCACAGGTAAAGAATCACTGTCAGCTGGAGCAGCCATCACCAGTTAGCACAAATTAACACGCTTTAAGATGGCATTAGGCAACATGATAAGTTTGTTATTGCCAGTGACTGGATAGAGACATGAGACTTTCCTCACTCTCTAACAGCCTGTGGGAAGGACTCGAGCCAGATCTTTCACAAAATCTAAAGGATGTGACCCTTAAGGGGCGTCCACACAGCAAGTGTTTTGCAGCAATGTGACGAGCAGAGACCACAGAAAATCAGACTTCAAGCAACAACAGGTAATAATGCAAAGTGGGCGTGTAAGAGTTAAACTTTTCCCAACTTATCAGGGGCCAGTAAATAAATTGGAGGGTTACATCGTAAACTGGAGACATCCTCTAGTGACCAACTGTCAGCTACAAAGCAATGGGCGTCAAGCGAATTCCTTCCTGTGTGCACGCCCCTTTATGCTTGCTCCCAAGTGCCTCAATGCACCTCTTAGCCTTTAACGTTAGCCTACATGAGTCAGAAGAAAGCCAGCTTTAGCTAATGAAACTCATCTGGCCAAATTACAGCCACAAATGTCATTAATAACAATGATTTTCTGAGGTTAGGCAAATTAAGCTCCTTTATTTTATTAAAAGTGTCAATACCCTTTGTTTGGCAAGTTGTAGCCAATTAGGTATAAATCAGCTAAAATTTTCCAAACATACTGCAAAGTGTATGAAAATCAACTTGCAGATTTAAAGCTTAATTTTCTGTTTAACCTTTATTCATTTGTTTGATTTAATTCTATGTTACTGATCCCAGACACCACCACTAACATTTGGTGCCTTCAAGTGCATACAGGAAACATTACTTTTATAACTAAAAATTAAACCTACAAAGCAGCCATAAAGCTGAGTCCTATCTGTCGTATCTTACCTCTATCTGTGTACCACTTGGGATTTCCGATGAAGTCCTTCACATCGTCTACGATCCTTTCAGCAACGCCCACGTCCAGCACCACAGAGCTGAGGGGTCTGCGTCGCCGAGGAAAGCCAAAGGGCCGCCACTCTGCACCCATGGCGGTGTACATCACTGTCCTCCCTTCCTCCTGCTTCAGCGCCAATTCTCTGGCTGCAAAACAGGGTTGAAAGCTGCATTAAAAGACTAGTCAAGTATAATCATACATGTTTCATAAAAAAAAAAAGACAGCTACAGTCAGGTCCATAAGTATTTGGACAAGGACACAATTTAGCCAATCAAGCAATCATAGTCCATGTACTGAAGCAACCAAGATGTGACTGAAGTGTAGAAAGACCTGCAAACAAGAGCAACTGAGGGTGGGTGCAGTACATATGCAGTCAAATCTGAAGTAAAAGCTTAGCTGATAGCCTACGCTATTTATTTAGTTAGTTAGTTTTTTAATGTTGTGCATTTCCACATTTGTTCCTGAGGAACAAAGATTAAGAAACCATTTTAAAAAATACATTTTTTGAAGTCTTTCAGCTCTTCACACAATTTTTGAACATATAGCAAGCACAAAACTCACATGAGATGTAAGGGCCAACCTCCAGAGCTGAGAAATGAAGCCAACACGGACGTGCCAGAAACTACAGCTCCTATAGGGGCCACTACAGGCTGCCTCCAGCAGTGAGTCAGTCCCCATAGACTCCCAGGTTAAAATGTCCAGCTTTACAGCAGAAATAAACACATTTACAGCCTGATACAAAAAAAAAAAACAGTTTTCATCTCTATGGATAATTTCCCCCTCTTTTTATAATTCTCCTGTATAATTGAGTTAGGGGCGTGGCCACATTGCCTGAGAGGTGTTCTGACACAAGCAGCTGGAGCCAATCAGTGTATGTTAGGCCTCATCCATTACTTTGAGTGATTAAACTGGACCTCTTCACTGTGTACGTACTGTTGGAGCCTTTTTAATAGATTATCTGACTAATATCACAGCTTGCTGTGGCACGGACAATCCAAAAAGTTTTTGCTTCAGTTTTGGGGAGTGAAATTCTAGTATTTTTTTTTTTCGTTCTGTTACTTAGCACTAATTAGGTGATATGTGTGTCTCTGTGTTGCGCTTGGACAGTTCATGGATGTAGTTAGCTAATAAATCTTTTATACTGTCTGTGGTGACAACAGATAAATATCGGCCACTGATGTCAGTAAACGCCAGTTTATCTGCTGATATACCAAAGTCAGCAAATAAAATGCTGATACTGGTCAACAATATTGACCAGTTTCAGCCGATGCAATATTGGACCTGTGCACTGATATCGACCACTGTTGGGTGTAACGTGTTCCAACGTAATGCATTACTGTGATCACAATACATTTTTCTGTAATGCAGTAATGTAACGCGTTAAATTCAGTAATCACATTACAGCTACAATTATGTCGTTACTTGCAAAGGTTCTTCAGTTATCTGCACGACAGGCAGGTAGAAAGAAAAAAATATCAAACAAACATGTCTTTTTCTTCCTGCGCGCTTACTCTACAATCAGCTGATTTCAGTTTGTGTGCAGGGAGGAGGAAAATGGTGGAGCGGTCTTCAACTTTTGAGGAGTGGAGATATGGACATTACTTATTACTTATTAAGGAAGTTTTTATTTTATTTAAAAGGAAAAGGGCATGATGATAAAGTGCAAACTGCGCCTAGGACAGAAACAACAACATTATACTGCTGACACAACTTCAGCTCTTTGTAAACATCTGCACAGACATCACACAAAGAGCTGAGTGTATACTGACCCCAGCCCAGCAGCCAGAGCCTTCAACAGGTAACACAAGCAGTCTGGCTTGTAACATTGTAGCCTCCATTTCTACCTGTTCGTGTTTCTACAGTAGAATCACTGTGGTGATCCCTTTGAAGTCTCTTTGGGCTGATTTTCAGTTTTGCTTTGTGTTGTCGGCTTTGTGTGTAAACACTAAAAGAAAGATCGTATGTGTCTCCTCATTAGGACAGAGATTTGTGTCGGTGTGTGGGACTGCATTCTCAGGTTGATACTGTTAACTGGTTATTATGTGACAGAGCATTTCAGGACATGTTATGGAGTAATTCAAAAATAATGTAACGAGTAATGTAACAAATCACTTTCTCCAGCGAGTCATTAAGTACTGCATTACTTTTAAGAAAAGTAACAAGTAATGCGTAATACATTACTTTTTTTGAGTAACAACCCCAACACTGATTTTGACCAATATATTGGTGCATTTCCCCCCAAAAATTCCTTGAATCTGTTAAAGTGGAGGGATGAGCCCTAAGTCACAGTAATTCCTCAAACATTAATGCACTATTTCTGTTAATGCACGTGAAATAAAATGTTCACTTTACTCCCATCTTTGTGGTGATGTCTGGTGTCCAAACACTGATGCACCTGACTGTATATACCGTAAACATTCACCTTCTTGTAAGATATTAAAGAAGATCTGCCTGTCTCTGCCCAAAGCTGTGAAAGTGACAGACTCCCACGGAGTTCCAGTGTGCAGATCTACCATCTGCTTCTCTCTGGTCCGCTCCACCCTAATCCACTTCCTCCCATACCTGCAGACCACAGTGGACGTCAGTGTTACACAGGGAATGGCCAAGCAGATTAATATACAGGTACTGGTCTGTACTATACTCAAAGAAATCTGTTCTGACCAGATGATGTGGTTCCCAGGGCTCGGATGGAAGTCAAACTGCGTGTGAACCCGCCCGCTCTCGTGCGCCAGGTAGGAGGTCTCCACACTCAGGTGCTGCGTGTGCCTGGCGTGCTTGGTGATCCAGCTCAGCAGCCAGTGGTAGCTCTTGTCCCTGCTGGGCACCTCTAGAGTGATCATGTAGTGCCTGCGGAAGAAGACCATCCCCACCTGGGCTCCTTTTCTGGCCAGCGCCAATGCTGTCCCGACCCCGACCAGCCCGAAGCCGGCCCCGAAGTACGGGTTGTCCTTCAGGCCGTCCAGAAAGTCTGACAGGGGCATGGTGAGGGCTCCTGCGCTCAGACTCTAGAAGACCCTGCAAACGGAGCTAACCTGCGCATCTGCGCAGTCCAGTGTGCTCGTAAATTAAGAATATTAATCACTTCTCGTAGCTTGTTTCCTCTGCCTTCATCTCTCCCGTGTATAAACTTTCACTGACTACAACCTAAAAATTTCTACGCGTGCAATGGATGGATGCTTTAGCACACCGACCTTTACTACACTTCCTGTGTTTGATAAGTATCGCTCCGACCGTCCACCAGCGCTCACCAACATTGGTTCCCTCTTCCTCAGCAGTGTATTGTGTTCACCTAATTTTGCCTGTTTGCTAAGAGACTAACTTCTGATGGTGGATGACACACTGTGTGAATTTTAGTTTAAAAAGCCTGAAGAGCAGCCCGGATAAAAAGCTGACAGGGACGTAAACAGTTTGCGGTGAGCGTCACAAGAAGCTAACTAGCGTTAGCTCAGCTAGCGTTAAAGGCGATGTTATTAGCGTATTTGGACCACTTTATATCATCATTAAGGGTGAGTAAAACTTCAGGAGCTATACTTTAATGCAAGCTAATGGAGTCCTATGAGAACCAGCCAGTAAAAGTGGATTTAATGAGCCAGAAAGCTGAGGATTACGGCTAAACAGAAAACTGTTGATGTTTTGTTTTTCAGATAGAATAGGACTGTGGAAACTCGGGCAGTAGGTCTGACTTTTTAATGTAAGTACCCTGTAATCTGTGTAACTGTAGTTTATGTCTTATTGCAAGTATGTACTATTCAAATGACTTTATTTTCATGAAACACCATAATGCACAATTACAGTTAGGTTAATATCTGTATAACATGAAATCTAATATACAGTGCCGAATCCTGATTTCTTCATTTTAATATTTTAATATAAAATTTTAATATTTGACAAAGATAACCTGAATAAATACAAAATGCAGTTTTTAAATGATGATTTCATTTATTAAGGAAAAAAACCTATCCAAACCTACATGGCCCTGTGTGAAAAAGTAATTGCCCCCTAAACCTACCTAAATGTGCCACCCTTAGCAGCAACAACTGCAATCAAGTGTTTGCAATAACTGGCAACGAGTCTTTCACAGCGCTGTGGAGGAATTTTGGCCCACACTTCTTTGCACAATTGTTTTAATTCACCCACCCTGGAGGATTTTCGAGCATGAACGGTCTGTTTAAGGTCATGCGAAAGCATCTTTATCTGATTTAAGTCCAGACTTTGACTAGGCCACTCCAAAACCTTCATTTTGTTTTTTTATTTAGCCATTCAGAGGTGGACTTGCTGGTGTGTTTTGGATCATTGTCCTGCTGCAGAACCCAAGTGCTCTTGAGCTTCAGAACACAAACTGATGGCCGGACATTCTCCTTCAGGATTTTCTGGTAGAGAGCAGAATTCATGGTTCCCGAAGCAGCAAAGCCATCACACTACCTCCACCATGTTTGACTGTTGGTATGATGCTCTTTTTATGAAATGCTGTGTTAGCTTTAGGCCAGATGTAACGGGACTCAAACCTTCCAAAAAGTTCAACTTTTGTCTCATCAGTCCACAGAATATTTTCCCAAAAGTCTTGGGGATCATCAAGATGTTTTTTGGCAAACGTGAGACGAGCCTTTGTGTTCTTTTTGGTCAGCAGTGGTTTTCTCCTTGGAACTCTCCCATGGATGCCATTTTTGCCCAGTCTCTTTCTTATTGTTGAATCATGAACACTGACCTTAACTGAGGCAAGTGAGGCCTGCAGTTCTTTAGATGTTGTTGTAGGGTCTTTTGTGACCTCTTGGATGAGTCGTCGCTGCGCTCTTGGAGTCCCAAAGCTTTAGAAATGGCTTTGTAACCCTTTCCAGACTGATCGATGTCAGTGACTTTGTTTTTCAGGTGTTTGTTTAGATCGTGGTACGATGTGTTGCTTTCTGAGATCTTTTAGTCTACTTCACTTTGTCAGACAGGTTCTGTTTAAGTGATTTCTTGATTCAACAGGTCTGGCAGTAATCAGGCCTGGGTGTGGCTGGTAAAATTGAACTCAGCTTTCTAAAAAATGTGGTTAATCTCAGTTAATTCATGATTAAACATTAATCATATATCATATCATATTAATTAATAAAGCAATTACTTTTTCACAGAGGCCAGGTAGGTTTGGATATCTTTGGATATCTTTTTTCTAACATTAAAACACACACACAAACACAACCAAACATAAACAAAATTCCAGGACAATGACACCCTATGTCCAAGATTTGAGATGTAATCATTAAGCTTTTTTAAATTTTGAAATGTAATTCAGAGCTGAACTTGTTTTTTGGTTCAGTGGATATTGAACATTTCAGGTGGTTGTAAATCGGTGTCTGGCAGTGACCATGTGTTCTTAATATTATACAGTCTGATGTTTAATTTGTATCGCTATGTACCCAACGTGACATTAAATTGTCACGAAACAAAAGTTACAAAAGTTAAATCTGTCACGTAACTAAAAGCTTTGCTCTGTTTTTCAGATGCAATGGAGACGGTGGATTATCGATGTGAAAAATGTGGACAGAGCTTCTCAGACAGCGGTGTGTGTGCCTCTCACCCCTGTTCGCAAAGGCAAACGGCTCTATCCAGTAAAGCACAGCTGGGCAGTTTCAAGTGTTCTCGGTGCAGTGAGGTCTTTTCCAAGCCAGCTGCTCTGAAACACCACTTTAAAACCAGCCACAGTGACCCTGACTTGACAGGCCTGTTCTCCTGCCCTGAGCATGGCTGCCAGTTCAGCAGCTCAGACCGTCAGGATTATCAAACCCATGTAATGTCCACACATGGCCTCACTCTCATCCCCTGCACCTACCGGACCTGTAAAGTGTCGTTCCTCACACAGGCCGAGATGGAAAGCCATCGGAAGGGCCACATGCCCTTTGGCTGCTTTCACTGCCAGTTTGTCTCTCAAAATCCTAAAACCCTGAGCGCACACATCTTGGGGCACAAACATGTGCCAAATAATGCTCAAGGTAAGCAGACCCTGCAAGGAGGTGGAACTCTCCTACTTTCAAACTGTAGGTGTAGAGGCAAATTCTGATTTTATACGTCATTTTTTGCACCTTTTCTTAGGGAACGAGCAGGAACCGACAACAATATGCTCCAATGGAATCCACTCGCCTGAGGTCTCCAGCATGTCAGATACGAAAAATCCAGCTTGTGGGTCATCGTCAACACAACCTGGGCAGGAGGGAGACCCAGAGACGCCGGGGGACATGAAAGACAAAGCTTCAGCAGTAGATGCTGCACCAGTGCCATCTAAAGGTATGAACACCTGTTATCTGCTTGGTGGATTATTATGGTGACCATTTGTGCATGTAAAATACGTACACTGACCAGCCATAACATAATGTAACATAACATAACATATAGTAATAATATGTGGATGTCACTTTGACATGTATCTCCTAATTCAATTCAGTTTTATTTATATAGTGCCAGTTGACACTTAAGACTGTGAGTTAATGATCCTACGGGTTGCACACATTTTCACTGGATGGAGCTTTGCCCAGGTGTAGAGGTCATCAGGTGGCACCTAGCCTTCAATGAGTCTTTCCAAACTTTTCCACAACACTCTCCAACTGGCAGTTCGGCAGTTTGCCAAGTCACTTCCCTTCTCTGCAATACTTCCTTCCTCATATACCAGTACCAATAAGAAGCCCTTTCTGACACTTCTCCCAACCTTTGGACAGCTGTTTTTCTCTTGTGGTTCCTCACCCCTACTTTTGTCAGCAGATTTCAGACTGATTAAGGTGGAAATCTGCGATATAACACCTCTACAGTGAACGGATATGTTGTCCACCTTTTCTTGGACCAGTTACTCGGTACTTGGTCTTTTTTTTCTTGGTCTCTGCTACTTCTTCAGAGGCCTCTTCCCACAGCATTGTAAGTTCCACCATGATGAATTTCTTTCCTCCAGGAGACCACATGATTACATATTTTCTAAGGATGGTATATCATACCATTTGTAGGAACTGGAGTTATCTATCCAGGTTGACCCAGCCCTGGGTCAACCTAAGTTCTGCTTAGTTGAGGACATCCCTCAAGTGTTGTTGTCATCTGTATCTTCTCTGAGTTCATGCAGTTTTGCACCCTGTTAAGATGCGCACTAAGAATCCATTCCCTTCATGTAACTTGGAGAGAGGGTGCCCCCTCAGACCCCACCCGTGCAACCTGATTGGTGATGGTAGGTTGTTGTACCCTGTTTTCAGCAGGAAGAAAGTGGCTCCAACCTCCACAGTTCAGCCCATATGATGGATTTCTTATTGTGCGTTCACACCAAACACACATTACTCACATGAATTCAGCCAACAGTACAAGGAGGAATACAACCGATAACTGGAAACAAGTTACAGTAACATATTTTCACAAATTCCTATGAGGTCCTATAATGTGCTTACTTTTCTGCAAGCCCTCTCCTTTTTTATTTTGTTTTATTTTAGTTTTTGATATAAAACTGAAGTTTTACAAAACTGCTCCAGCTGCCCTCAAATGGCATCAGTAAGCTTATCCTCCATTTCCGATTTTTGGCTGCATGAGGAGAAAATTCACAGTCTATGGGGGAAACCCAGCTGATGTTTTTTTGTGATGCTGCATGATGGCAATTTGGAAATACTAAGTCACGCAAAACACCAATTTGCCTTTATTCGCATCACCCGGCACGACTTTGCATCAGTTCGCCTCATAGCGTAGACTTTGTATGTATTCATGCCTCGTGCAAACTTTGCTTCATGTTTGGTTTGACTGCACCATCATGGAGCTCCCACCTTTTCCAGACACCTTGTTTTCCGGACTGTGTGCTTTGCTCTTCTCCCTTCTCCCTCAAGGATTCATGCTTTTTTCTCGATCAAGGTTCTTTTGCTCCTGAAGTTAGACCTTGCCCACTGGTAATTAAACAATATTAGAGTGAGAATCCCAACAAGCCAAAGATTCCCTATGAGTAAGCACTTGAAAGTGAAAGTGGGGAGAAAAAAAACTCCCTTTAACAGGAAGAGACCACCGGCAGAACCTGGCTAAGGGAGAGGTAGCCACCTACCATGGTGGAAAGAGAAGATAAAAATAAGAGTATAGGTGTACCACTAACACAAACTGTGGGCTAGAGAAGACCAAATTTCATGACATGCAGTAGTGTCATACAAACACAAAAAGCTGCTGAAAAACAGCAAAAACCCTCACAGCATTGACCTGAACTCCAAACTCCCTAGATCCTATTCTGACTGATCCTCCGGAGATGCACTGGAACAAGCTGGATCCAGATCCACAGAGGCCTTATCATGTAACCTACACGACTCAAAGGTTTTGTTGCTGAAGTCCCAGTACCAGAAACCCACTGAGGTCCCACATCCATGCCCTGATGGGTCAGAGCTGTTTTAGTGACCTACACATTATAAGGCAGATGTTGTGGATGATTGGTGCATATCACAAGTGGTTTATTACAAAAACTCAGTCAGAAAACGCAAACACAGAAGTAAACATCTCTCAATGTTGAATGAAAGATTTATTATTTAATAAAAATGATTAGTAAATAGGTAAATAGCACCAGGAATCAATGCAAAATATAAACTGTAACAAAGAAAATGTGTTTCATTGATTTTTGACAAACATTTTTAATTGTTCTTTTCCCTCAGAGTACCTCGCAGAGGGATCAGAGCACATTTATCGCACCCACACCTGCCCCAAGTGTCGTCGCTGCTTCAAGATGCACTCTCACCTTCAGGAGCACCTTCGTCTGCATTTCCCCGACCCCAGCCTCCAGTGTCCCACCTGCAAACGTTACTACACCAGCAAGAGCAAGCTGCGCATACACAGGCTCCGGGAGGCCGGCAAAAAGATCCACCGGTGCCACTTGTGCGAGTATTCTGCCGTGGAGAGGACCTCAATCCGCCGCCACCTGCTCAGCGTGCATGCTGGCGGTGGCGAGAATGGTCACCGTTACGTTTGCCCCACCTGTGGGGGAAGCTTTGGCCTGAGCAGGGTGCTGAAGGCTCACATGAAGACCCACAACATCCTGTCAGATGACAAGCCGTTGGCCTGCTTCCAGGAGGGTTGTTCTTTTCAGAGTTCTCAGCGCAAAGATCTCATCAAACACTCTGCCATGGCGCACGGGGTCAAAGCAGTGGAATGTCGTCATCACGCCTGCGGCGCTGTCTTTAAAAGCGACACGGACATGGAGGCCCACTATCGGACGCACCTCGCCTACCACTGCTCTGAGTGCGATTTCTCTTGCTCCAATAAAAGCGTCTTCCTCCAGCACCAGCGGCTCGGTCACGCCGGGCCCGAAGAGCTCAGCTGTGACTTCTGCTCCTTCGTCACATTTAACCCCGTGGAGTTTGAGCAGCACCTCGGACATTTGCACGCCAACGAGAAGATCCACCGCTGCTCTCAGTGCAGCTACGTGACCTCGCATAGACGGGGTTTGAAGCGACACATGCTCATGCACAGTGGTGAGGATGATTTTGGTCACATGAATCTTGCTTTAAAGTAGCTCTCTTTTGACATGACAACTCCTAAATTTGTGTTTCTCTTTAAGGTGAGAAGCCCCACAAGTGCAGCCTGTGTGACTTCAGGTGCCGAGATGAGTCCTACCTCTCTAAACATATGCTCACTCACACGGATGATAAGAACTTCATGTGTGCTGAATGTGGATACGTCACTAAATGGAAGCACTACCTTAATGTCCACATGAGGAAACATGCTGGAGACCTCAGGTACACACTCAAGCTCACTCAAACACAGCTGTTTTCTCTCTCTCACTCTTTAAGGTCGAGCGTAGTGGAGGTGGAAGAAGAAGCAGTATTGTCAGTTCTGTAAACAATATTCTTAAAACTGAACTCCCCGTTTCCTCTCCTAGGTATCCCTGTGATCAGTGCCCCTATCGCTGTCACCGCATGGACCAGCTAAACAGCCACAAATTACGGCATCAGGCCAAATCACTCATGTGTGAGATCTGCGCTTACGCCTGCAAGCGCAAATATGAGCTTCGCAACCATATGCTGACCAAACACTCTGGAGAGGAGAGACAGTCGGCTGTGTTCAAGTGCAAGTACTGCACGTACAGCACCTGCTACCGGCAGGCGCTTCAAAACCACGAGAACTGCAAGCATACAAAGCTGAAAGAGTTTCGCTGCGCCCTCTGCTTCTACTCCTCATTCAGTAGCATCAGCCTCTTTCTTCACAAGAGGAAAACCCACGGGTACGTGCCCGGGGACAAAGTGTGGCTGGACAACTACGCTGCAAAGGAGAAGGAGAGGAACTCGGCTGAGTTCATGCAGGATTTTTACAATAAACCTTCAGTTACTCATGAGGAGCCTAAAGGACCTCCACCTTCTGCTGCTCCTGAAGCTCAAAGAGAACAACTCCTGCGATGGCACGATCACGATGGCAGCGCAGACACTCCTTCTGCTTCACAACCTGAAGATGTGTTTGATGTTGTTTCTCAGGAGGCTGTGACAGACAGTCCTCCACCTGTTGACAGTCCTGAGGAGTACTGTACTCTCGTTTTGACTACACTTTCCACCTCTGACTATCAAACCCCGTTTTTACAAAATGAGGATGGAAACTGTGCACACACACCCACTTTAAATTCTAACAGGCCTCAGACGTCACAAGAAAAAGCAGACTTCTCTAGAAGTTCACCAGAGGAACATGATGATGATTTGCGTGACAGCTATGAGCCTCTGAATAATACAACTGAAGCTGCTGAGCCTGGTGAGTGTCGGACATCTGGTAAAAATTGTGAAACAAGAAGTTCCACTTTTCCACCTGAGCAAAGTCAGCCATTACAATCTGAGGTGCGTCTGAATGCTATGAAAAAGCACGACAAGGACCAAGCAGAGGCCATGGTTTTAGAGGGACGGGTGCAGATGCTCGTGGTGCCAACTGAAGGTGTTTACCACTGTGGGAAATGCTCTTATGTAACCTGCAAGGAGAGTGCTTTGAGGCACCACTGCCAGGCTCTGTGCCACGGCAGGACGAAGGGGCACAGCTGCCAGGCCTGCGGCGCGCAGTTCAAACAGAGGCGGGGCCTTGATAGCCACCTTAAAAAGAAATGCCCAGCCCTGCCACGAAGAACAAGAACATTTGTAGGCATGTCAGATACATGTGTGGCTGCAAAGGAGAGCTCTGCTGTAGGTCAGGAAGGATCCAAACAGCTGGATGGAGGAATACGTTCATATCAGACAGAGCTTTTGTCCACACAAAATAAAATTTCCACTGATCCTGAGTGTCACTTTGTTGATGATGATGCTGCTGCTACACCCACTGCATCAAAAAACCAGCAAAGCAAAATTCAGACAAACAAGCTTGTGAAAAAAACATTAGCCTCAATTAACAAACTCATAAATGTTCCACCGCAGCAAAAGTCCCTTTACACTAAAAAAGATGGGAAATTCAGATGCAAGCTGTGCAGTTTTTCATCAGTCAGGCTCATAACAGTTGAACGACACCTCCCAACCTGCAGGAGAAGATTCAGGAAAAGAGAAAATCAGACCATTTCAGAAGCAGATGATGAAGGTGGGAATGGGTCAGTCAAAGAAAGAGAGGAGCCGATGGAGAAACCCGATGAAGACCTTGTGGAAGTTTCTAAGAAACCTCAAATCTTTGAGTGTCCAAGCTGTGCATTTAAGTGCAGTCAGAAAAGAGCTTTGGACAGCCATGAAAAGAAAGGCTGCATGAAGCCCGGTGAAGTCCAGTGCTCTGTTTGTTCATTTGTAGCCAAATCTAAAGTTTCTCTAACCCGACACATTTTGCATGTTCATAATAGGGAAAAGTTCAGTGCTGCCAAGTCCAAACGTTTGCACTGCCAGCACTGCTCTTTCAGCTGTAAACAGCAGCGCTGCATGATGCAGCACGTTGGACTCAAACACAAAGGTGCACGACCTCACCGCTGCCGCTACTGCCCCTTTAGCACCACGCGGCGCTATCGCTTGGAGGAGCACGAGTCTCTCCACACGGGAGTCGGCCGTCACTGCTGCGACGTGTGTGACAAAACCTTCGGGGCTGTGACCAAATTGCGCCAGCACAAGAGGCGCATCCACGACAAACAGCCCACACACTTCTGCTCGCTGTGCGACTTCAGCAGCTACACGCTTGACGACGTGAGACGGCACAACCTCAGATGCCACACGGGGGAGCTGCAGCATGTCTGCACTCACTGTGACGCTCAGTTTAGCTCAGAGATTGCTTTGAGAAACCACTGCAAACGTGTGCACCAGCTCCAGGTGTGTTTCTCATGCAAGCAGTGCGACTACACATGCAGCAGCGATGTCACGCTGAGGGCCCACCAGCAGAGCAAGCATCCTCAAGTGAAGTGCACAACCTGCCAGGAGTCCTTTGAGACTAAGGAAAGCCTCGAGCTTCATCAGAGAGCTCACCTGGCACATCAGTGTCACGTGTGCCCCTTTGCTACCAAAACGAGGCAGCTGCTGGCTCAGCACCTTCTGAACGAGCATGAGGAGGGACCTCCGGGGGAAAAGCCACTAAAGTGCAGCACCTGTCAGTTTGCTTGTCACCATCAGCTGGTGCTGGAGCAGCATCTCCGCTCACACGGAACCAAGCGCTTGTACAAATGCACCGACTGCGAGTACTCAACCCGGAACAAGCAGAAGATCACATGGCACATTCGCATCCACACCGGGGAGAAGCCATACAGCTGCGAGCAGTGTAGTTATACCTGCACCGATCCATCGAGGCTGAAGGTAAAAATCACAGAACCTCAAACAAGCTTCCATAGAAGTGTTGCTTTTTGCATGCCATTGTGTTTAGTGGTTCAGATGAATCCCAGGAGTTGGTTTAATTTAGTGTTTTGCATCTGTAAGAACTAACGTGACACCAAATCCAACAGTTGTGTCTCAGGAGAAAGGACCCAAATGCCGAATGTTAAAATTCATCATGCATAGGAACTTTATTACTAACGAAAGATAAACAAAAGGCACTGTACAAAGCTGGCACTATACAAACAACAGGAAAATAGGTGGGTAAACAACCACATGAGTGGACAGAGGGGAGGATGGGACTATATATACACTGGAGACAGATTGGGGATAAGAAACAGAAAAAGGAGACAGAGGTGACAGGTGAGGACAATCAGACATACAGCAAGTACAAACCATATCAAGACATTAGAGAACACTGACTATCAAAGTAAAACAATAAATAAGCAAAAGACACACACTAAATACAGAGACATGAAGTCACACTCTAAGCATGATAACAGAGGCAGTGGAGTGCAGAAGACACAAGCACATGGACAAGACAGAAAAACACAAGAAGAAATAATGAACTCAAAACAGGAACCGAAGCTCAGTAAAACACAAGAACATCACTTCAACATCACTATAGGTCTGCACTACGAAGCAGGATGTGGGCTTATTCAGATAACTTTAGGGTTAAACCTGGGTTTTCAGGATTATAAAGGTGTTCACTTCATACCAGCGTACATCACCATGGTAACTTATGCTGCAGAAATAACTGCTCTGGAGTAGGTTAGGTTTGATTAGAGATCAGCAGGTATGAAAACACCACCTCCTGACTAATCGGTTTCCTGGAAAGATCCCTCGGAGCTCTGTGTGCAGATAGCAAGAGGGTCTAAAGGTTTTTAATAAAGTCAGAAGTCTTCAGTATTTTTATTACTGATGAGCATCAGTAATAAAAATAGATTCTTAGATGCAACTTTTTCCCTTGATTATTTTTTTTCCTGTTGGCTGCAAACAATTTTACAACAATTTAATGGTTCTGTATGCCTTAATATATGATCCTGAAACAGAGCACCTTATATCAGATTTGCTACATTTGAACTGCATTTCTGCACTTTTAAACTGCTGTACAGCACTTTTCCTCTCACACACTCTCACACCGCTGAGTTGTCTGCAGCAGCTGTGTTACTTTCAGCCTGTATTATATGTGTAACCTCTCCATATTTTTCTATTATCATAGTTTTATCTTCCTTTGTAAAATAGTCCCTCTGCTGCTGATACACTTATTCATGTTTCTGATTGGTCAGATACCTCTGATACCTCTCAGGTAACAGGTCCTTTATTTTTAATGTTCTTACAGCTTCACATGAGGGTTCACCAAGAAGAGAAGAAGTACCTTTGTCCAGAGTGCGGCTACAAATGCAAGTGGGCGACTCAGCTGAAGTACCATATGACCAAGCACACAGGTATCAGCAGTAGCTGTTTGAACCTGTTTTAAAATGCCACCGAAGGGCCGCCACAGAGAAAACCAGAAGTTCCAGTTACTTACAATACATCTCAGGCTTATTGTCCATACTAAGGTTATAAACTGAATACAAGAAAACAAAACCACGATAGGCCACATAGTCAAAAAAAAAGTTAGACTCTAATTAATGCAGCCCATATACAGATAGCCAGTTAAATAGCTCCATCTAGTGGCCAGGAGTGAAAACACAAACCAGAAATGTCTCCTACAGTATCAGCAAACATAGAGTGAAAGTTGATGATTATATGTTGTGATCATGTTTAAGTTATACCGTGACTTGATGTAATTTTGAATATTGTTTGTCATCTGCAGGAGAGAAGCCGTACGCCTGTGACGAGTGCGACTACCGCACCAACAGAGCAGACGCCCTCCGCGCACACCGTGACACGCAGCACTGCGACGTGCGCCCTTATGTCTGCGAGAAGTGCGGCAAAGCCTTCAAGACTAGCTTCATACTGAAGACCCACCAGCGGCAGCACAGCGACGACCGGCCGTACGTGTGCGGGTTGTGTCAAAAGGCCTTCAGGTGGCCGGCAGGTCTCAGACATCACTACCTGTCTCACACCAAGCAGCAACCGTTCAGCTGTCGCCACTGCTCCTACAGAGCCAAGCAGAAGTTCCAGGTGGTCAAGCATCTGCAGAGGCATCATCCAGAGATGCCAGCAGAGAAAGGCGTGGTGAGAGACTCAGAAGCTGGAGGTCTCACATTGAAGGAGGCTCTGCAGGGGACTCTGGATCAAAGAGCAGCAGAAGAAACAGCCAATGAGGGACAGGAAGTAGCTGAAGAGGCTGCGGTGAGAATAAACCCTGAAGAGACAGAGTAAAGATATCTGGTAATATTCATGCTTGATTAGTTGATTTTATTGCGTAGCCTAATAAGACTCATGTTACACATATTCAGAGAGAATGTAAAGAGTAGTAAGTTCTTTGAAAAATAAACCGTGTTTTTTTTTTTAATACTGTATCCTTTCATAATTGCCTGATATAATGGAACACTGTTTCTGAAAAGGTTAGTGTTACAGTCCCTAAATCCACGGCTCAAAGGAACCCAACATATGAGAGGCCACAACGCTGCTGCAGGTCTAGAAGCTTTTAATAATCCAAAAACAATTCATTACAGAGGTCGAATACAAATAAGACAAAAACAAACAAAAGAGGAAGAAGACCAGGAGCCAACCACACAATGGCCATTGGATTAGTAAACTAAATGCTGGTAACACCCAACTCGGCTAATAATTAATAAGCAAAACTGCAAAAAGCAACTGAGGAGTAATGCCGGTGCTGATGGAGGAGAGGGAGAGCTCCTTCTCTGGCTTTACATACATGCAGGTGAGCCTCTGCAGCCAATCAGCACTCAGGATGGATGAGAGAAATTGTTTAATTGAAGATAGAAAAAAAAAAAAAACAACATATCAAAAGGTTAAAACTGAGAAATTGTGTTGTTCTTGAAAAATATTTGCTCATATTAAATTTAATGGCAGCATTTCAAAAACACTGGGACAGGGTGATGTTTGCTTGTTTTTTTTTTTTTAACAGCCCTCTGTAAGCGTTTGGAAACCCAAATCTCTTCTCATTCTTGTGCAACAGTTCAGGTTCTCCCTTGTCATCCAAATGTGTCAGTGGGTGACACATCGGTACTGTAGCCAGAGCCACGCTGTTGGAATAGGCGCAGAAATACGCAACACTTTCCCTGACACAGACGTCGTTTGGATGGCAGCATCTGACACCCCAAATCTGTGTCATTCAGCGCCAATTGTGCCTTGTTAACATTTCACAAAGTGCCCCAAATTTCTAGAAATGAGGTTGAATAAATGAATCAGCCAGAAATCTTTGCGAATGACTGAATTTTACTTACAGGTGTTGAACCATTCAGAAAATTCATTGCACATATTTACATATAAACACACGTTTACATTATAGATAACATAGCCTTGTAGAATTTGAACATTTTTAAAAATAACACATTCAAGCAGTCAATTTGGAGCCTAACTGCACAACATGATGCAAAGCTGTGAGTATATTTCTGGATGTTTATTACAGATATTTGGCTTTTTTTTCTCTCCACATCACCACTTTCAGTACTATTACTGATATTTTGACATTTTCTACATGCAGCAGTCCTTCATTTTTCTTTCACATCCTTGCCCTTAAAATATTTCTAAAAATGGCTAAACTGTTAAGTTGCACATATTTGACTTAAAAACTTAAATAAATATGTACAGTTTTTTCATAGTATTGCATGACCTAGTTTTCTCATTTCTTGGTTAAAAATTATAGATCGGTCATAAAAGAGATGCATCCAGTCTGCGTCGTCACTGGAGAAATTCACTAAAACTCTGTTTAAATAAAGCTGAAAATCACATAAATCAGTCTAATTTAGCTTTGGCAGATTGAAGTAGTGGTGTGTGTTGTCCTCGTCACCACGTCCGGCTTCACATTCTTCTTCATGTGAGCTCAGAAATGCTGATGTTAACAAAGAGCGACGAGGGTGGGATAGCTGTCCCATCTTTAGAGAGCAGATGTATATGACGGTATCCTGCAAAGAAGAAGAATTTTACAACAACATCGTCTCAAGGTGCTTTATAGCCTACAATATTAGAGAGAAAACCCTAATGCTCAGGGGTGTCAAACATACGGTCCAGGGACTAGAACCTTCCCACAAAAGGGTCCAATCTGGCCCATTGGGTGGCTTTGGAAAATGTGAAAATTGCAAAGAAGGAAGGCCTAAATTTTGGACTTTTAACTGTATTTTCATCAGGTCTACAGCTTTCTTACTGACAAAGACATCACCCATGGCCTGGCATACACATAAGTAAGGGATAAACCATTAAATGATATGAAATTCTTAGTATTATTTTTTTTTTAAGTATTCCATTTCCATTAAATAACAGAAAAAAAGTTTCTGACATTTCTGACTGGTTCCCATAGAAATTTTTGTGAATTAACAGTGAATTCAGTGGGTGCACAGTAAAAAAAAAAATTGACATTTTCTGTGAATTAAGTGAATTTTTCCATTTATTAATTGCAGGACAAAGTTGGGGTAATGAACTGCAAGTACTTTTTCTGTAATTTTAGGCATTTAGTGAAATCCCAAAGAGCCGTGCTGATGAGTTTCTTTGATTTATTACAGCAGCATTTCTTTATAATATAGAAAAACTTGGGATCAATTTGGAGGGGTTTTTTATAGGTTATTAGGTAATGGTATTACTGGTCTGGCCCACTCAAGATCAAATTGGGCTACATGTGGCCCACAGTGTAAAATGTGTTTGACACCCCTCCCCTCAGAGCAACACTTGGTGAAAGTTGGGAGAAAGAACTCCCTTTTAACAGGAAGAGACCTTGCAGACATGCAAACTACAGGAGAGAGAAGACAAAAGTTAAATACGTGCAAGTGGAGGAGAAGAAGGTTAGTGTGTGCGACACAGTGGAGCTCGAGTCTTCCCGCTTCTTGTACTGAGATGTAACGCTGGCGCTCTGTATGCTCTGCTCACCTGATTGGATGCACGTGAAAGGCAGAGTGTACTGCCCAATGAAGTCGTTCCTTGATGCTTTGTCATAGTCCTCGACCACGAAGCGAACCAGCGCCAGTTCGGGGGTGTGGATGGTGAAATTTAAAGCTTCGTTCCACACTGGGTTAAAACCTGCAGGAGGAGGGCAGCAGAGGAGGTAATACGACCAACTGGAATTGACTTTATACCCAGATTTTTTTCTTTGACTGGTCTAAATGTTGAATTCTCACTCACCATTGTTGTTAATGTGACTGGTCTCCTCCTTGGCCTGGTCCTGTGGTACTCCATAGATTTCCACTCTGACCAGAGGGTCTACAATAGAGCCCTCTTTCTGGTTCACCTTTGGTAGCTGTTGCCCACTGATCACCTGATAAACACAAACCACTTCACTGTACATTACATCGTATTTCACATCTCAAATTTCTACGTGGACAGTCAAAAGAGTGGACTTTTATAAGTTCTGTACCTGTATAGACAGGCGCAGCTTTCTGAAGCCTTCCCGCTCCTCGGGTTTATCTGGACTGAACTGAGTGTTGCCATCTCTCATGAAGTCAGGCTTTAGGACGTAGCCGCAGCAGCCGTTCTGTCTGAACAGCCCATCATTCACATCCATTTCCAGACCAGCTGTCTGGAAGTTCAGAGCCACTTCGGGAAAGACAGAGGAGAAATAATCCGATTAACTTTTGGTTTTTACTGGATGGCTGTATAACATCATTTCCCAGGCTCAGAGTCTGTGGAGCTGTCAAGTTAATGTGAAAAGCCCAGCAGGAGACAGACTTTCATCCTGAGCACACGCCACCAGTGTGAGCACATGTGACAGGAAGCATCTGTCCTGTCAAACCTCTCCAGCTGGTGTGGGTGGTGATCTGCATCTGACTCTTACCTCTAACCTCCCTGAAGAAGGATGTGGGGGTGGCACTAAGGATGTATACAAAGATAATTACTTCTTAATATAATGCAACAAATGAGATGGTCCATGTGGGTGCATTTCAGTGTGGCTGGGTAAGAAACTTTCAGTCCAAGCTTTGTTATTTTCATGTTTAAAATAGGCATGCATGTGCATTGGATAGTTGATAGCAGTAAACCTTAAGCTGAAAATTACTGCTTCAGTTTCTGCAGTTTCATGTCCTCATCCCATCACTCCTGTATGTTGTCTTTCCATGTCTACAGAGAACTTTTATGAAGATGTGTAGGCTTTGAATGGATTGAGAAGACTTTTTGTTACAAGTTGGCTTTTAAAACCACAGCCAAAGTAAACATGCAACATTCCTTTATTTATAGTTAGTTGGTTATTCAAAATATGCCCTGAAACCATGCAGTGTTAATGTGGAGAAGACCCAAATGCAGGATACTGAAGGCTGAAGTAGGAGCCTGTTTGTCAAGGTGTTGCCTCATGTGACCAATGTAGATCAAATAATCCCTCTAAAACAAGATTATAAATTATATTGACTGTATCAAAGTGAGTTTAAGGTTCACTATAGTTCAGTTTGCATTAGTCGTGTCCATTTTTGTATTGCTAGCATTTAGTTTATCAATTTAAATTTTTACTTTAGGTCAGCTGGGGTTAGGCTCCTGCACCTCTGGACAATCCTGAGACACAGGTGAAGACACAGGTGAAGACAACCAGACAGGGCAGACAATCCCAAAGAGGAAGTACAACCAATTAAGTGATAACTCTGTATTGACTAAATTCTGACCAATACTGCAGGAGGAGTAGTGATTCTTGTGAATTGTGGATGGATGGACGTCTCGCTCATCGGTCCTTCATCAGATGAGCTAACTAGGACAGTAAAGTGATCCAAACA
>VUQI01031334.1:0-11784 GCA_015106735.1 Paratilapia polleni
TGCTATCATATGAGCCATTATGTTTGAATGTTGTTTTATATACTCTTGCACATTGCTGGCTGTTAAACCAGTGATTGCCCTGCTGCTGTCATAAACTTTTCTTTTTTGTGCTTTTATGTTTGTGTAATGGACTTGTAGTCAGTAGATTTAACTGTCACTTCTATATAGGTCAACAGTCTTTGCATAAAGTGATATTAACTGGATACAGATGATGGTGTTTTAAAATTTACCAAAAAATGTGCAGTTAATTGTGAAATGCTCCTGCTGCTCGAGGCTTTTGTTTGAGGCTAAAGCTTTTTGTGTGTGTGTGTGTGTGTGTGTGTGTGTGTGTGTGTGTGTGTGTGCGCTTGTCTGCACCCATCGGCAACAGACTCTGGAGGAGATAGATTAGGCTTGCAGTGTCATTACTCAGATAGAGACAGGTAACCGACAGATGGCCTGTGATGCCCACCTCAGCTTCTGACCCAGTGATGACAGTTGTTGAGTTGTGTAACAACACCACACCTCTTTTATTCTCAAGGAATATCAATAAAAGTCAGAAATGGGGTTAGTGCCAATAAATCAGTCTGCTGCTACAATATGAGCTTTTAATTAAATGTCAGAGATCCCTACTGATTTTCAGTACCTTAAAACCTGATTGAACCTTTAGGGATTTAATCAGGCTGGATTTAAGTCTTGTTTCCCATTATAATTTCTTCCATCAAGAATATTGTAGGGGGAAACACTAATATTTTACTCTTTTTGTCTCTAAAAATCCTCACACCCATTGCTGGCAGTTGTTCAGATGCTTTTATGTTTGTGATGTTCTGAATTACTTTTTATTAATTCTGATTTTATTTGCTACTTTCCCCAATACTGAACACATGGCCACTGTAATGTAGTATGAGGTCAAACTTCTGAAGCCAGTAGTACTTCTGGTTTATCACTAGTATTTTTCATTCTTATACTCATTATACTCAATGAATTTCTCTGCAGAGCCTGTACCCTAAATGTCTTATTTCTGATTTTTAGTATGTTTAGGTGTAACCTTCACAGTTAAGATTACCTTCGACAGGATACGATTTTTATTAACTGTCACAATATTTTTTTCTACTTAAGGGATTAAATTGAACAGGCCTTATAATCCAGTCAAGCGTGAGGTCCCATGATTGCAGCCACCTCATCAAATTGCACACAAATTAAATAAAGTTGCTTCTATGCATAACAATGAATGAATCCACAGAGACTTGCTAAAAACTGAGTAGCAACCGAAGCTTCTTGTTATGTCTTGTCAATATGTTGTCACACAAAAAGGCCAAGTAGATATTTGGTGAAATGAATCTCTGTCACAGTAATTCAGGGAGAACAGCGGCCTCCAAGGATGGTGTTAATAGAGTGGCTGCCAGGACTGAATTCAGTTTATCAGGCGCTACAGAATGTAAAAACGATCCAGGAACTACCATTATAACCAGATCCAACTGAGATGCTGGTTTAGCTCAGTGGTAGAGCAGGCGGTCATAAGCTGTGGGTTAAAATGGGTCTTTACCCTAAAATATAAAGCGCCTTGAGGTGACTGTTGTGATTTGGCACTATATAAATAAAATTGAATTGAATTGAATTGAAAGTCCAGGTTTGATTCTGACCCAGGGCCCTTTGCTGTGTGTTTTCCCCCAGTTTCCTGTCTCCTCTTCACTATATCTGTCTAATAAAGGCTTGAACAGCCCAAAAACATAATGTTGAAAAAATAAAAACAGATCCAATTTTCCAAGACAGTGTTGTTGGTTTACCAGTAATAAAAGTCCTTGGGAAGGTTATACTTTTAATGCAAGAGCACTCTCTCAGATAGGAAACTTGAAGCACTTGTGGCTAATCTTATTAAGTACACTTGTAGTAATGGTGGTAGCAGGGAGACTATCCACATCAGAAAAATGGCAGCTTGTTATTGGTCATTTGTTCAAATAGCATTAAGTGTCCTATAGAAAATGTATTTCTACGCATCAGGGGAGGTGGTGATGGATGGCAAAAGGTACAAAGACTACAACTGACAGCGTTTGTTTCTTTTGACCATGACCTCAGTAACTTTAATTTGTACTTGCACACACACAACCATGCAAAATAATTTAAAGTCCATGACCACAATCACTCCCAATCACTCCCTAAGCATAGCCATGAAGTCTGTGCTGGTGCTGCATCTTTGGCTTACTGACGTGGTTGCCAGATCAGTAAAGTGCTTATAAAATGTTCTGTTTAGTCATTCAAATGTGAGGTCTTGGTGTCTGATAACGACACAATATGCAGCTGCTTGTTCCAAGGCCATCTATCTTCACTGACATTAGGCTGTTTTAATTAAACTTGTGTGTCTGTTACAAACCCACTTTTCCCCCTCAATTCACACACCACCTTGCCACTGTGCACCTGCCTGCCTCCTTATGCACTCTTTCTGTCCACAGGAAACACCACAGATATCAATGACAACAGGTAAGACTGGTGCACCCTTTTTTTTTTAAAAACTGCAAAACACCCGCTGGTATCTGTCACCGTCTCACTGCAGGCTATAGATAAAGGATGTAATTAGCTGTCAGTTAATTTCAGTAAGCAAATAAGTTAATACATCTAGTTGCAGTTATATATATATAATAGGAAAAGCATATTGTGAAGAATTGCGCTGCCACATTGATCTTGCATGCACTGATCACACTTGTGTTTTTAGAATGAGGACTCTAACAGACTGGTTTGACTCTTATTGCCATTTTTTTTTTCTGCACCATCGCTGCCCCCTTGTTGCTGTCACTGCTACTGCTGCTGCTGCTGTGGATGATGCTGGTGTTGATGCTGCAACGGCCTGTGATTCTGCTGTTGGTTAGCATGTGTCTGAATGTGAATTCTGTGTCCAGAACTGATGTCTGTGACAATCAGGACCCAGCTAAACTCTACAGTCTGCAGTCAGAGGCTTCAGCCAGCTAATAGTCCTGAGCAGGTAAGAAAGCAGAAAAATATAGACTTCTTAATTAGTGTCTGATTTACATGATTGATTAAAACTAAGTAATTTGACCAATGTCGTAATCAACTAATTAAACAATTAAATATTAAAGCATATATTTGAAAAATACTCATGAAATATATTATTCTGTTCAATGTAAAACCTATAAAACACAAAAAACTATTGTAAAGTCAGGAGAAAACGATTTTAGAGCCACAGCAGTGTCTTTGTTTTTGGTAATTTGCTATTTAATAGCTTCCGTTCTCCTTGTAGTGTACTATTTGATTGTAAGCATTTGAATTAATCTGCTTTTGATTTGGCAGGTTTTTAGCTGAATTACATTACTTCTGTTTTATATAAATGATTTTTGTCCAAAAATATACCACATAAGAGCAACTTGAATTTATTTAAATGGAAATTTTGAAAACAATGGGTCCGTTTTACAGTCGCGATTTACAAATGCTGCTTACACGCAAATGATTGAGAATGATTGAATGTAATTTAATTTACATTTGTTAATGGAGCAGAGATATTTTCATCTGATCTTTCTTTTGAAACAATGTTTTAGCAGTTCAGTAAGAAGATTATTTTCTTCTGCAATAACTTAAATTTGGCAGTATGCTTGCAGGGGTGTTTCCAGGTTTTTTTTAAATGGGGCAGCACAGGGGAGACCAAGAATACAGCAGGGGGGATTTACAGGAAATCTGAATATTTAAACAGAAATAAAATCGTGTGTAGAAAAATGGTGTAGATTTTCAGGCTCATGCGCAGCCCTGTGACCTATTACAGATTTATTATGTGAAAAGGGGAGCTGCACGAGAATTTAAACATAATCTTATATTGGATAATTGTTTTGCAAAGTGGAAAAATTTTTTAGACTTTTTACTTCAGTAAAAGTTATCCTACTTAAGTAGATTAATAGTGCACAGTTTGTATTTAAAATATTTAAGTACCTAAAGTAAATGCATGCATTATGTGGAATCATGCTTTTGAGAATCATATAAATGATTTTATTGGATCATAATTATTGATTTATTAATGTATAAATCTCTTTATTGTGCCAGCTGTTGATTTTAATTATTTATATCATCAAAGTTATTACTTTGATGATTTAAAAAGCTTTAAAATAAATAGTATTACGTCCAAAGTATAGAAATTGCATACAAAATATATTGAAGTAAAAGCAGAAAGCAACCTATAATGGAACTACTTAAATAAAGTACTGGAGTAAATGTACTCAGTTACATTCCTACTGCTCCTATCTATGCTCTCCTCTAATGGTGCTGAGGATTGTAAGATTAACAGTACTCTAGTCCAATGGCTTTGGTGGGGGGGCACCTGGGGGGCCAATCATATTTCGGGGGTGGCTGGTACCACCCCATGTCCCTAGACACGCCCCTGTATGCTTCTGTACTGGGACCTTGTTGTATTTTCACACACATACTGAAAAGCATAAGGAGAGAAAGACAGCAGCAGAACAGAGCAAGCATCAATGATAAAAGACATGATAAAAGACATGATAAAAGATGTTAAGTGAGATAACATGAAAAGGAGGCACTTGGATAGAGGTGCTTTGCAAAGCAGCTTGCAGATTCGCAAAAACTTTAGATAAACTTACTTGAATAGCGTGGCCTCTGGGACATTTGCTAGTAGGATGCATAGAAGGGTACCAGATAATGTGAGCTGGCACCGAGATCAACTGATCTTACAGGATTGCTGGCTGAGCTTGACTTTGTGGCCTGCCTGAACTAACGGTTTCCTCAGTTCATTTTACTTCTGTGGTATACTAAAATATGATTAGAATTGATTTACGGGGTTGTGAGCCGACCCTGTCTTATGAATCAGCACTATTTCTTTAGAGGCTATTTGGCCTCAGCTCTCTGGTGCTCTGGGAGCAACCAGGGTGATTTTTTTTATACTGTGCACAAAAACACCTAACAGAGATGATCTGTTAGCACCTTTCTTTAAAAAAAAAATACTTCAGTTGCTACAGTGAATTGTTTCTTATTTAGCAAAGCTAGAGTTGTAATTTAATTTAACCTGCAATCATTTTCTGCTGTAGTTAAGACTAGTAATGTGTAGTATGCTGACAATATTCCATCAACCTACACACCGAGGACTGTACTGAAGGTGAAGTGAAGTTATTCTAACTTTTCAAGCTCTATAAACTGGCATAAAGTTTTCTACAGGGTAAATACAAGTATTGCACGGAGCAGCTGAATTTTATGTACTGTTAAATCTAAATCTGGCCCCAGAGTGTACTGTGCAGTTCCCAAATATAACTAGATCCTTAGTGAAGACACCAGGCATAAAACGACTCGAGACATGTTCCTTCTGGCAGTGTTTGCATGACTCACTGGCTGCTGTCTCCTCTTTTCTACAATCTTTTGGTTTCACTGTTTCTCTCAAATGTATCTGTCGCTCTTACTCACTGTTTCTATCTCTGTCTGTCTCTCTTTCTCCCCAGGCAGACATTTTTTCTGAGGCCTCCACTGTAAATCTGCATGCAGCTGATCACTGTCCTCCCAGACACCCCTTCCTCCTCTCGCATCCTCACCTGCTGTAAACAGACCTCCTGTGTCTTTTTTCTGCACCCTGCTTGCTCTCTTCAATCCTTTCTCGTTTCTGTATTCTGATGAGTGGGGTGTAACAGTTTGACAAGCACTGCATCTCAAATGCCTGACCTGGCAACCTACACCTGTACTGCTGCTGCACTCCCTTCCCCATGACTTGAAATACGAAGGGACCACAAGTGGGTGGGGAAGAGAAGGTGCTGTGTGATAGGTTTCCACTGGGATGTGCTGTTTGTCTCAGTGAAAGACACAGTGAGGGAAGCTGGTATTGAGCATTATGATTATTATTAGGATTATCATAAATATCATTAATAAACATATTGAATATCTGAAAACACAAAAAAATACAGATGTCTGAAAAAACAAATATGTGAAACAACATGAAAACAGTGTGAACCTCAGGCTCACTTTTATGATATTTATACTTTTGACTGCATGTTGATTTTCAATGTTGGTTGTCAGCATTTTTCAAAAAATACATCAAAGAGGACAAACACTAGTGAGGCAACAATCTAAAATGTTTCAGTCACAACAACAGTGCAAGAGATGCTGTATAAGCCAGTGTAAATGGAAAAGAAAGAAATAAGTTTAATATTGTCTCATTTTTTTTTTTTTAAGAAGGCTTAGTAATTCCCTAGAACATTTGAGGACTGCTGTTTTTAGCAAATATTACTCAGTGTATTTGTTAAGGACTATGCTCAGTCATGGATTAAAGCAAATTTTTTGCTCTGGTGAGCATTTACAACAGCAGTATGATGTATGTGGGGTTGACTCAAAATACTCCACAGTCCCCAAGTTTATAGTGATGAAAAAATGTTACCAAGTCAATCTGTGTGGCTCAGTGATGGGTTTTTGCACAACAGATAGCCAGAGAGAAACAGTATGAGTAGTTCATAATGTTTTGTAGGCTGCAGATGCCAGCAAAGCAATACTCAACTACACTCACCGGTCACATTATTAGGTACACCTGTTCAACTGCTCATTAACACAAATATGTAATCAGCAATCACATGGCAGCAACTCAGTGCATTTAGGCATGTAGACATGGTCAAGATGACACGCTGAAGTTCAAACTGTACATCAGAATGGGGAAGAAAGGTGATTTAAGTGACTTTGAATGTGGCATGGTTGTTGGTGCCAGACAGGCTGGTCTGAGTATTTCAAAAACTGCTGATCTACTGGGATTTTCCCACACAACCATCTCTAGGGTTTAAAGAGCATGGTCTGAAAATAGCGCAGTTCTGTGAAAATGCCTTGTTGATGCCAGAGGTCAGAGGAGAATGGCCGGACTGCTTCGAGCTGATAGGAAGACAACAGTAACTCAAATAACCACTTGTTACAACCAAGGTATACAGAAGAGCATCTCTGAACACACAACACATCAAATCTTGAAGCAGATGGGCTACAGCAGCAGAAGACCACACCGGGTGCCCCTCCTGTGAGCTAAGAACAGTAAACTGAGGCTACAATTCACACAGGCTCACCAAAATTGGAAAACAGAAGATTGGAAAAATGTTGCCTGGTCTGATGAGTCTCAATTTCTGCATTTGGATGGTAGGGTTACAATTTTGCATAAACAACATGAAAGCATGGATCCATCCTGCCTTGAATCAACAGTTCAGGCTGGTAGTGGTGGTGTAATGGTGTGGGGGATATTTTCTTGGCACACTTTGGGCCTGTTAGTACCAACAAAGCATTGTTTAAACACCACAGCCTTCCTGAGTATTGTTGCTAAGCATGTCCATTACCTTATAATCACAGTGTACCCATCTTCTGATGGCTGGTTCCAGCAGGATAATGTGCCATGTCATAAAGCTCACATCATCTCAAACTGGTTTCTTGAACATGACAGTGAGTTCACTGTAGTCAAATGGCCTCCACAGTCACCAGATCTTAATCCAGTAGAGCACCCAGGGGATGTGGTGGAACAGGAGATTTGCATCATGGATGTGCAGCCAAAAAATCTGCAGCAACAGCATGATGCTATCATACAAATATGGACCAAAGTCTCTGAGGAATGGTTCCAGCCCCTTGTTCAATCTATGCCTCAAAGAATTAAGGTAGTTCTAAAGAAAAAAAGGGACCTAATAAAGTGGCTGGTGAATGTAAAGTACTCATACACATACATGCAATGGATGATACTTGGCCATTTCTTAATTTAGACAGAGACGATTTTTCACATTTGACTCCACAAGACTCTTTTAAGACACAAGTTTTGTGTTTTAGCACGCTCACAGGATACACTTTAGCAAGTTTTATTTGACAGATTTTTGAATCTTCTTCTTGAAACTTTTAAGTCTTGTTGCTTTGGCCTGTTTTGATAACAGCAGTGGCACTCTCACAGTGCTAAATGAGGAAGTTGGTTAAAACGTTGTATAAAATAAAAACATTAAAATTCAGTCACCTCACGTCTGACTTTTGATACACATCAGCTGCTTTAATTAATCTCAGCAGGAACTTCATGTGAACCACAAATAAAGACAAAAACACATGAAGACAGATTGTTTTGAAAGGACTCATCATGTAGTCGTAAGGAGATTTTAAGCTGTAAATTAGCCCTAAAAACTGCCTGTCAGGGATTGTTTGTGAAATATTTAGTCACTGTCACGCAAGAGCATGGCAGAGTGGAAAAAGTGTGTAGCAACTATTTTTATACTAATTGGAAAGAAATATATGTTATCTATCATTTCCTCTACTTTAAATATTTACTTGCTAATTATCTTTAACTTATAACAGTTGTTGAGTGTGAAGCATTATCATTTTGTTTTGATGTGTAAGTGTATTATTTTGATAGTTGTATTAGAATGATAAAGATTTCAGATTTACACAGTTTTGTGTGCAAGCTGCCATTCCAAAAAATGTTAAGAAGATGACTAATCTTTTAGTTCTTTGTTGAACCACCTCAGAGTGAAACCAAAGCCCTGATTGTAATGAGTCATTTAAAGAGGATCTTGTTCTGTGTAAGCTATAAGCTCTGCTGGGGACATGAAGCAAGGGCTACTGCAGGTTATCAAGAGTTGATATAGTCCTGTCTTATCCTGCTGACACACACACATGCACATGGATATACCTCATCAGCCAGTGAAGTGTTTGACCTTTGACCCCAGGATATAGATAATTCATAAATCCTGTATTGCTTGGGTGTAGTCTGAGTTACCTGAGCAGATAGGTTAACTTACTGTTCACTCACACACTCACAGTCAGTAGTTCTACGCCACCCGTCACATTCCCTCTGTTGACCTCCTGATCAGACAGTCAGGATGAGAGAGTTGAGGGTGACAGTGGACACTGTACTTTGTGTGTTTGTGTGCAGTTGTGTATGTGTTTGTGTGGATTCTGGGGAGGACAAAAGCTGTCTCTAATTAGCAGAGTTTTGCACCTGCTGCTAACCAAAATAGACACCTAACATTTTGTAAAATAGCCCACCAATTAGTGTATATGACATAGAGTATACTGAAGAAATACTCAAGTAGAAGTACATGAACAACACATTTGTCTTTAAGAGGGACAAAGGAATGAGTTTTACTTTTTTTTTTTTACTACTCAACATGTATGATTAGGCTGTGTGGTAGAGAACAAGCTTTATTCTGCACTTGATAACAGAATGCGATACACTTATTTGTAAAGTGTGTGGTTTCTGAGAGAAAGTACATCTTCTTCACTTTGTAATAGGTTTTTTCTACACTGTTATGACAAACATAAACTGTATATGAAAGATGGACTTAGCCACCATGATGTCATCCAATGGTTCATGAAATCCAGCTGCGAAGCCTTGAGCTGAGCCTGTTGTCAGCTTGGTGTTTTGAAACCAGACTTCACAATCAAAGGGTGGTGGAACAGTGCACCTACCCTAAAAAACACCCTGTTTTAGCTTCCTTTTTGCCTCTAATAGGGACCACAATATTAAAAATTAACATCGTGTTGTATTCAGTAAGAGCTGAAACTAGCCAATGAGGGCTTAATTTAGCAGGAAAGTATTTACTGAGGTAGTAGAGCAAGGGAACTGGGGGTAGTTTTCCCATAGACTTCTACACAATCTGCCATGTTATTGAAAGCAGAGGAGTCACTACTTGCTGGCCATTGGACAGAATGCAGGTTTAATGCACTTTCACACTGGCTTCACTTTTCAGACCCCGTAGCTATGTCCTCCCTGTATATATAGTCTGTGAAGACAAACATAAGGACTTCTCATATGTAATTTTATTTAGTACCATTACCTAATCTGCTTATCCTTTAGAGGATCAGGTACGTGGGGATGGGGTGAGGCACTAAGATTACCAATCAACAGACACTGGGCTAACACAGAGAGACAGACAGCCATTTAGAATCACATCCATACCTATGGCCAATTAAGTCATCAGTTAACCCAACTTACAGATGTCTTTTAATATCATAATATTAAACAGCTGATACCATAACTAATTTCATTGCCTTATTACTATTTTTCCTGTTTTCCCTCTTTAACACAAAGGTGTTACTTGTAACAGACCCGCTCTTCTTACTACAGGATTGAGGTTGATCAGAAATCTAAGTAGCACTTAAATTATTATTTTCCCAATTTCTTCCCTTTCATCTCCCTTTAAATCTGAGTATTTTTCAGTCTAAAAAGTCAAAAAGGCCACTGAACTTGAAATTGACTGTTTACACAACCTATAGAAACCACAAGTTCAAATCTGTGAACGGCCTTTCTCATCAACATGCTGTCAGTCGACGAAAACAGTCTCCTGACGTGCACTGTGGTTGCTTATCGAGTTGGAAATGTTTGGATGACTGTGTGTGGATCTGCTTTTCTTTCTTATTGTTCCGTTTGTCTTAAAGTATTATAACAAATCTGAAAATATTCTGGCAAGATAAAAAAAAAAAGAAATCTGTGATACTGTATCCTAAATATGCAAAAATAGAGCTATAGGAATGGTAAAGCGGTTAAAAAAGACAGAGGCAACGTGTCTGTGTTTATTTGTATAAATGTGCGTTGCTTTGTTTGTTTATAGCGTGTGATTTAGTGCATGAAGTACTCTCTTCTGTAGCTGCAGAGAAACAGCACTGTTATCTCATGAACTCATCTTTCAATAAATATGATCCTGTGTACATAGAATTATTACACGGTCTTGTCATTATTTTCTCCTTTAATGTCATTTGTAAAAGCCACGGTACTAAAAAATTCTGTTATAAAGAATGGTTTTCTATTACTTTGTACTGCAATTTGTGAAACTATGTCTGTCTCGTTTATTTCATATTACCATCCAAGTTAAATATTTAGATGTTTGAAACTAGGACACAAAGCAAACTGTACAGTTTGTTTGAGAACATGTTTTTGATTTGACAATTTCCTTTCCAAGGTGAAAGAACATACGATCCTATTACCAAAAAAATTGGCAGGCTGTGTTAAATTCGAAATAAAATCAGAATGCAGTGATTTTGAAATCATACCAACCCTGTACTTATTTGAAAGTAGTGTAGACAGTTTATGTATTTATTGCAACTGTGCCTCTTATCAGAAAGTAATTTTGTGCATATATCATTAGTTTAAACCATACAGCCATGCCTTTTAGACATATCTTTATTGAAGTTTTAACAAGGAAGACTATTCACAAATGCATTTATCTTTGTGTCCTGGGTTCGAATCCACCAGTCAGCTGGGGTCTTTCTCTGTGGAGTTTACATGTTCTCCCTGTGCCCGTGTGGGCTCTCTCCATGTACTTCGGCTTCCTCCCACAGTCCAAGACATGCTTGTTAGGTTAATTGGTGATTCTAAATTGGCCAAAAGTGTGAATGTGAGCGTGAGTGGTTGTGTCTCTGTGTTAGGCCTGCAACAGACTGGTGACCTGTCCAGGGTGTACCTGGCTTCTTGCCCTGTGACAGCTGGGGGAGACTCCAGCACCACCATGACCCTGAACTGGATAAGTGGAAGAAGATGGATGGATGTTTATCTTTGCTTTAATGATTCCTCTGGACATGTTTTAAGCTTTGAATATTTTGAATTGTCACATATTTTTTCCACAATGCAGTTCAAAATACCCCAAAAGGAATTCTTTAAACTTCACCTGTTACTCCTGAAACACACACACACACAATCCAGAACCTACAAGCACGCACTATTGTTCTGTACATTAATTGCCTATAATAGTATACAATTAATCTGCTCCAATTTTAACTGGACTTTGCACATACATCTTTTTTCAGTGTAACAATAAGCAAAATGCTTTTTTTTTTTTTTTTTTTTTTTTTTAAAATGTTTTTTTTTAAATTTTA
>VUQI01031334.1:11804-24193 GCA_015106735.1 Paratilapia polleni
TCTCAGAGTGCATTCATGCCCGGAGAAAAAAAAAAAACACAAACAAAAAAAAAAAAAAAAATTTTAAAAAAGGTTTTTTTTTTTTAAATTATTAAAATTTTTTTTTTTTTTTTTTTTTTTTTTTTTCAAAGTGTATGTTTTGAAATGCTAAAGAAAGCAGTTAGAGTTTCTGTTTTAGTCTTAACTTTGACCTGGATGACTGAGATCCTTTACAGATTGCAAAATGTCTTTCCAAGACCATTAAAATATCTTCAGCTATGTCAAGTAAGAGTGTATAAAATACATATAATATACATATGAATAAAATTTGCAATAAGTATCTCTTTGTGAGTCTTTGGGACATGACCACATGAATCCAGCCAAGGAGGTTATGTGGGATTGGGCAATGGATGAAATGGCCTGCCCAGGGCCAGGAGCCAAGAGGGTAAAGTGCAACAGGAGAGGACACAGATTACAAGACTTGTGTCATACTTAAACAGCAGTCTGTCTCAGTGAAAACAATCGGCTCTCGTCCTTTGGACTGCTGACTGAAACCGAAGCTAAAAGTCTGTGAGTACAAATCTGATGCAATGACAAATATTTATAAATATGCCAGATCTACCTGACACAGCTATGCCTGACATTTGTCACTTTTATTATTTTAAGTCTGCAATTTTGAAATTTCTAGTTTGAAACTTAAAGAAAAACTCAAAGCGAGTGCTGTAGCAAACCCTGAAAGTTAACTGCAAAATGTCTTTTATGTAAATGTAAGCAGGAAGAAATAACATGAACAAGTTTTTGTTCTACAAATTGGAATTTATTTTAATGAGCACTATACACATTAATACTGACTTTACAGTAATTTCTACGACCGACTAGAAACTACTGAACTAAAAAACTGCCACAGGATGCATTTTCACAACGTGTGGTTTTTTAGGAAAAAAAAAAGCTTTGTTTTTTAGGAAAGGTCTGTCTAATATATAATGAAAGCATTACATTGAAAAGAACATACAAGAACAAAGCCACAGGTTTCAAACTGCCTAAAAAAAAGCCTGCACATAGCTCTAACCACACAGGCAGTTTCTCTTGTCCAATTTTTCATATAGATGGAAGTAGGTCATGAACCCAAATCTAATTTTCAAAACAGCTCTAGCCCATGAGTGATGTTTTTCTACCAGGTCAAATAAGATTGATTCAGTAATACTGGAAAAGAAGTTCTATATTTTGTTGAAAATGCACGTTTATTGGAATTATTACTGGCTGCTCATGAAATTAAGTGTTAGTGTAATTGTTTTTGTTATTTTCATCCTCAAACAGTGACTACACATCAGTTTAGCATTTTGGCATTGTCAAAGGCAAACTAAGTACATCAGTACAACAAAGAGAAAGGAAAATTCTAACTGGTCAGGCTGCAAATGGGCAAGTAGAAAAGAGGACAAACCAGTAAATAATAGTAAATAATAATCTGAGAGTTGTTGCATGAGGACGATCTGCTCAAAAAAAACCTGTATGTCTCCTTGTGCAGCCCCATATCGTCTAATTTGCATATCTTCGTAAAGCATATCTGCTATATTGACAGTTCTCATGAGGAACGACCAAACAGTATGGATTACAAAATGAGGTCACTGACTGTGTTTTACCCGTCATGGAACTCAATTTAACACAACTTCTCTGCTGTGTAGCTTATCTCTTATAACCTCCACTGGGGACAGGACAGGTATCTTTATTTGTTTACACTGTTTAGCTTGAACTGCAGTGACTGGTGACCTGTTATGGAAAACCACTCCGGGTAACAACCGTTCAAAAAAAAAACCCTGAACTTACAAGTGCCTTTGCCTGGACAAGCACGTATCCACTTTTTCACATGATTAGGTTCACCTCACTGGCACTGAGGCTCATCAAGAATAATAATTACTTCTGACATGAGGCAACCTGCCAGCAATGGGCGAGTGACCTGATGTAATCTCTCAATTTATAGCGGAAGATCCTTTCTACGTTATTAAACTTCAACAAAAGGCAAAATCCAGCTTGAATCTCATGGTTAATTGTGACAGCTGCTGCACTGCTCCTGGTGGGTTGAAACACACAGGTACGCTGTAAGAAATGCCCCAGTTAAATTACAGTGGGGTACTGGCAGCTAGATTTGCCAGCATTAAACTCTTAAAGTAAACCACAGTTCCTATAAGCAAAAACATGGCACTGTGCTTATGGAATATAAGCTTTACACTATAATAGTGTCAGCTGTTTGCTTGTCAATATACTGTTATTTTAATGTTTGTAATTTGTACCCTGAATTCAGTCTTTCTTGGAATATGACAAGATATCACCGTTACTGCATCCAACATTTTAACAGTTATGCTAAAGTTAAGTGAAATCTGACCAGATGTGATTAAGTGCTACCGAAGTCTCTGTCATCACAACCCAACTTTAACACTTCTTAGCCACACAAACACTGGAAAACACATCACACATCCACAGCAATCAAAGTGAAAACACAAAATCGCAAAATATATCCATCACAACACTTCTAAATAAACGATTTGAACTTAAACATTTCCATTTCCTTGAGTCTTACTAATATACAATATTATACCACAAAAATGTACAGCTACTTACTGTTAATAGGCAGTTGTTTTTCACAAAGCCTTTACAAAGAGTTGTATATTACAAGTTTGCAAAGATTGGTATATTACTGAACACAGTTTCTTGTAGTTTATTTATTGGTGTGCTTAGAATCAGAGAGCAGCATAACATTGATTTTGTACAATTTACCTAAGATTATAGTACGACCTGAGCCATTCGTGGAGCCAGATTTTTGTAAGGTCAAAGTTTTCATTAAAGAGCCATAAATAATACTGTAAATGGACCAAATAAAAGCGTCAATCATTCACTTACACAGGCGTCAAAATGATATTGCATGCATTCCTCTTTTTAGTTTTTTTTGTTTCCATTATTTATCCTCGGTGAAACAAGAACCTCAGTGGGACTAACCTCCAACTTTGAAATGCAGGATCATTGAGTTGAGTCCCATTGGGTCCTGAGGGTAACCATGACAAGCACAGAGCCACCTAACAGAGTATATAATCGGAACATCAAGGCCCGACAGTCATCTGACTCCAGCCCTGGTATGGTAAAAATATTCTTTTATACTGTTTGGGGAGGGAGTAATTTACATTTAGCTTTAAAGTCACCTCTCTTGGTTTTATATAATTTTCAGTTTTAGGTAAAACACACATGCAGTATATTGTAAAGTTTAGTAAACAGTTTGAGAAACATCTGTTCTTCTCTCTGCAGCTGGGAATCAAGATAATGTGGTGGAAGAAGATGTGAGACAGTGGCAAAAATGTGCAGAGGTAACCTTAATGCTTTTTGTTTATCTTCCCAATTTGAAAGGAGAATAATCTTATCACTTTAAACATTGAATAATAGTTGCAAAGTGCTTTACAAAGGACAGACATCAGGCAACACAATTGTTAAAACAGAAACTGTGACAAGCAGATATTATAAACATAAAGAGTATAAAGAAATGCTATAAATTAATAGTATAGAGACATCTGAAAGTGTGAGGAGATTAAACTTTTTTTCCCCCCCTCCTGTATGCTGTCACGTAGAAGATAAAAACGAAAGTCATGGAGCAGGTCCAGGATCAGCTCAGTGAAATTCTAGACAGAGTTCTGACTGAGTCTGTCCAGTCGCTCTCCAACAGTCAGTCAACAGTTAATGGAAAGACAAAAAATAAAAACTTATCCGGGTAAGAATGACACAAATTTTTCTAGGTTATGTAGGTGTATATATATTTATCATGCTAGTCACTGAAGTGAAATGTCTGTGTCTGTTTTATTGTTTGTGCTTTGTGTTAGATCTCAGAGAATGGATGATGGCAAAGTGTTTATGGCCAGGGCATCACTGCTGGAGTAAGTATAAAAGATTTGCAAGAGAGCAACGTTAAGCCAGAGTCAGGTTTAACACAGGACTAGAGCTAAGGACTGTGTTCATTGGTTCAATTGACTGATCTACAGATTGTGAGACAATTGTGTGAAATACTAATAAAATCATATTTAGTTTACAACCGCACAAGAAAAAGAAAAGCAGCAAATAAGTTGGCGCTTTTGTTACATTATCAGAATGATTGCAGATTCTTTATTTATCAAACATTTGATTAATTGAAAAATAATTTCAACCCTTCCTCAATACTACCTCATGAAAATTTAAGTCTTCTCTGGTATACCATGCCCAAATGTTATTTTAATTACCTTGCATTGCTTAACTTAGTGGTATCTTTACTATTTTTTTTTTCAAATAGAATATTTAAACTTGATTACAGTTTGCATATAAAAAGACTGCGAAAAGCCACACATACTATTCTGTTGTGGAGAGTTAGAAATATGGATATATGCATGGTATGTACACTTTATTGGGTACACCTGTTCAACTGCTCATTAACGCAAATATCTAATCAGCCAATCACTTGGCAGAAACTCAGTGCATTTAGATATGTATTTAGACGTCGTCAAGACGACCTGCTGAAGTTCAAACTGAGCATCAGAATGGGGAAGAAAGGGGATTTAAGTGACTTTGAACATGGAATGGTTGTTGGTGCCAGACAGGCTGGTCTGAATATTTCAGAAACTGCTGCAGGGGATTTTTTTCTTGGCACATTTCGGGCCCCTTAGTACCAGCTGAGCATTGATTAAACACCACAGCCTACCTGAGTATTGTTGCTGACCATGTTCATCCCTTTATGACCACAGTGTTCCCATCTTCTGAAGGCTGCTTCCAGCAGGATAATGCACTAGATCTCAATCCAACAGAGCACCTTTGGGATGTGATGGAACAGGAGATTATCATGGCTATGCAGCAGACAAATCTGATGCCATCATGTCAATATAACCTAAAATCTCGGAGGAGTGTTTCCAGCATCCTTATGAATCTGTTCCACAAAGAACTAAGGCAAGGTCTGAAGTTAAAAGCGAGTCCAACCCGGTACTAGCAATGTGTACCCAGTAAGGTGGCCACTGAGCGTAGGATGCAATACAACTTATTCTAATATAGATTCAGATAATCCCACTGGCATGTTTTTGCGTTACGTAGATCAGTAAACCTTTCAAATGTTCACAGCACCACATATACAGATTCATCAAACATAGTTATTTTGTTGACTTTATTATGTGCTTATTTCTGTCTCTGTCTTTTTTTTCTTCTTCATCAGTGAACTGTTTGAGATCAGCCACATCAGGACCATTTACCACATGTTCATAGCTGTACTCCTCATCTTCTTTTTGAGCACGCTGGCTGTTGACTACATCGACCAGGGCAGGTCAGTGGGTCATGTGGATGTGTGTATGTTTATGACACTGCCATGTGTCAAACTCTATAACCCTGAACCAAAATCTAACAGAAACTCAATTAAACCAAGTCATTAAAAACTTCCTATTCACTTCTTATCTTGCATTTCTTTTTGTCATTGTGTCTCTCCCTCCTGCATTCCTTGCCTCTCTGCTCATCTGGCAGCAGAAAGATAACGCAATCAGTCCCTCTGAGTATTTCTTCTGTTGCTTTGGGCAGCTTAGTAATGATTTGGTTGTTGTTTGCAGTTGCAAATGTTTCTCATTTGAACTGGTGCCAGTGGGCAACTCCACTGTGTGCAAATTATCTGATACATTTACCCTAAGTTAACAAGGATTTTTTATATGTACTAAATGGATATTCTAAAAGAAATACTATCACACTTGCATTTAGTACTTTTGAATAAATAAAACAGACATGCTACAATAAGTGGGTATTTAAACTCTATTAGCATCATCACTGGAGGGGTCTTTCTAATGAAAGAAAGTAAAAGGAACAATGTTCAATGGATTTAACTATTCCAGTCATTTATCAAATTCAGCCATGCTTGAATATGATTAAAGTGGTTAGTCAATATTGAAAAGCTGAAACAGATCATTAGAAAATAGAATGCATGCCCTTAATTTTTTTTTTTTTATTTTTTTTTTAAATAATCTTTCTGCTTAATAATATTTTCCTCATATTTCTAAATAATGATTATAATTTGTGGGTTTTTTTTATTTTATTTGTTTGTTTGTTGTTTTTCAATCTCAGGTTAGTCTTAGAGTTTGACCTGCTGTTCTACGCCTTTGGGAAGCTGGGGACGGTCACTTTAGCCTGGGCTGTCATGTTTGTTTATACCCTGGTCGTTCCCTACTACACCCTGGTGTTTTGGGGTTCTTTGTACCACAACGTTCCCTCCAAGTTGGGGCTCTCTCTGGGGATGGGGTTGATCCTATCTGTCATACAGACCTGTGTACTTGGAGTTTTCCCAATCTACATCGTTGTGCACCACCAGTTGCCACCTGCATCACGGTTCATTGTGATACTGGAGCAGGTAAGTGTGTCTTTTTTGTGATCTCACACGGCAGCAAGTCATTTTTTTTATTCACTGTATATTTCTCCTGGATACATTTAAATGAATCTAAACTACTGCATAAAAATCCAACAGAAAAAAAACTTATTAGTTATGACCTGTGCTAGAAACACACTGTATCATAGATAACATTATATTCATTGGTAATCATAGGTAATCCAAATTGTAGAAGCAGTAATTCATTGCTACCAGCTGGAACATTGTGATAAGGATAGCCTGCTGGTCAGAGATGGGAGCTTTCCAACTGGAAAGTCACCAAAAGAGAAAGCATGCGGATCTCACTGCAGCCAACATTTGAACATCACAAACCCATACTGTAATACCTCCTCATCCTCTTTATCACACCGGCCCTGGCCTCCAAAAGCTGTCTTAGTGCTAAAATCATTTTCACTCAGTTTGATGGAGTGAGATAATCTCAGTGCTTAGATGCTTTTGGGAAACCTGGTCATGATCCTCATCTGACTCATCATCTGAGTCCAATCAGTATGTTTTTTTTGTAATTTACATGCTGTTTATTCATCAAACTGCTGAGTTTGATGCACAAATTAATGATTCAAACTCACTGAATTGCCCAAAAATGTGGTTTACTGCTGCTTTATGATTTGGTTCCCTGCCATATGCAGATTGATGATGCACCATCTCTGAGCTGCAGTTTATGACAAGCTAACATGATAAACCAGTTATCCAACTGTGCAGCTGTCTGTCCTGCCACACTGCACTGTTCCCTGTTTAATGAGAATGCACATAATCATGAGTCAATAACAGAAGAGAAACAAGAGATATGGGCTATAAGTATTCCGATTTTTCATTTCGGACAGTTTTTGCAGTGAAGACATACATGTAGATGCTGCTAATACTGATACACTGTCTCACTTCACATAATAACTGTATCAATTTTCTTCAGATTCGATTCCTGATGAAAACCTACTCGTTCTTAAGAGAAACGGCTCCTGTTATTATGAAGAATACACCAAAGGAAGGTACAGTATTGAAGTCAAGTGTATTTACTCCTCAGGCCCTATCGTTACTCACAGTGACGCTCCCGGACACATGAGAAAAATGACTTAAACACAACTCTGCAGGTTACCTATCTAATAATTCATGCTGACGTTAAAACTAACAATGAATGTGCAGCTTGAGATGCTCTTGTAAAGGTCTGGTAGTGGGAGATAAAAATAAGAAACACGGAGGTGAGACTTGTGGCTGTAAAACTAAGAGTAAAGCCATGATACTTACTTAAAATAAATGCCCTCTGGAGAAAACTACAGTCCTGAATTAAATAGTAAACCTGACATAAAATAGAAATGGAAATTAAGATCATTGCTTCACACAGAAGGTCTGTGAATTTTTTTTGTAGAGCAGGGCTGTTATACAAGTTTTAAATGTCATCAGTCCTAGCTGGATTAAACTACAGCAAACCATTTAGGCAAACAGATGAGAGTCTTTAAGGCAGACAGTTTGCTATAATGGTTTAACGATTCAGTGATAAACCCACTGTTGTTTAATTTTTAAAAGAAAGCCACTTGTTTGCAGGTTCTTGCATCAAGGCACAGTAAAGCTGTAAAATTCTAATTCTAATCTTGTGACTGATAAAACATTTTGGGACTTTGATGGTCATACTAATAAAAATGTATTTGTCATTTCAGGAGAAAGTCCCAGATTCCCAACATTTTCCAGCTATCTGTATTTCCTCTTCTGCCCAACACTCATTTACAGGGAATCATACCCTCGGTAAGATATTCTGCTCCCCACTTTGGCTGGATATTTATGCTCTTCTGTTCTAGTAATTAGTGACATGATCTGTGTCCAGTTTTCATGGGACAAATTGGAGGTCTTGTTAATCCTGTGACACAAACTCACAAAATGCTGGAATTCAAAACCAGCTAGGATTTTCTTTTTAATTCATTACAGCATCATATCTCATCTCTTAGGATATATAGCTCAACAGCTGCAAACATTAATCTAAGGAATGCTAAAAAACAATAAGATAGAGCTATAAACATTCATGTTGGTCTGAGATTAAATGCATTGTCGAATCCCTAATCTGGGCTGTTGCACTCACAGTCAAATTCAGGCAACATGAAATCAGATAAAATTTAAGAACAGGGTGCATATTAAGTATAATTGTACATTTTACATTTCGGAATCATATTTTCTTTGCAGAAATCGCCACATACGGTGGAAGTATGTTGGTATTACTCTTGGCATGGTAAGAAATTTTGCCTTCAACTGAAGACTTTCATATTAATAATTCATCACCTTTTGGTGGGAATATCTAATAAGATCTACTAAAAGGCTGGGTAGGGTTTACTGACCTAAAAAGATGAAGTTGCACTTCTTTATACTGAAATAATGTGAACTAATTACATCAATTATCACACTATTACTAAGCCATCTCTACATTTGTACTTCTGATTTTCATGTGTGTTCTCCATTTCATTTCCTCTTTTACAGGATGTTCTTGTAACTGTTCTCCTATTTTGATTTTGATCACTTTGTAGATTTTGGGATGCCTGTTTTACGGCTACTTTATCCTGGTGCGTCTCTGTGTGCCAGTCTTCAGACCACAGACCACCCAGCCTTTTAGTAAACGAACAATGGTTTTGGCGGTTTTTCACTCTATATTACCAGGTATTTTCTGTCATTTAAAGAGCATCAGTTATACGCACACAAATTGTACATACCATTTTTTTTTTTTTCAGATGACCCACTTAAAATGTTAGAAGGAAGTCGTGTGCAGGTTAAGGTTCATCTCTGACTCTGATTGTGACGACATTTATGATTACAGCATCTATTATCTCTCATGTATGTGTGTATATGAGTAAGCAATGGTTAATATTTTATTAAGCCTACAGTACAATGCAGGGAAGGACTCTAGAGTGTCTTTCAGACAATGATAAGATTAAAGATGCTATCATTAATCTGATACAGGTAATCAATGCTGAAATGTTTATTACTCTCTTTGAGTGAAGAGCAAGTTAGTGCTGATAGCATCAGTATCAAGTTACAGCTCCTCTGAGAAAGCTGGGAGCAATGCCCAAAATAAAATTGTTCCTAATTCTTTCTCTCTCTATCTCTTTGTTGCAGGAATAATGCTCCTCCTGCTGTGTTTCTTTGCCTTCCTGCACTGCTGGCTCAACCTCTTTGGGGAGCTCCTGCGTTTTGCTGATAGAATGTTCTATAAGGTGCGGGGTTGATTTTTGTGGACATTTTAATTGGTCCAGTGGTCATTTTCTGTTTCTCTGCTGTAGACTCATTATTTTCGAAAATGCTTACTTTTAGAGGCAGGAGAAGTCTGATAAATAATAAGGGAAATTGCAGCAGGGTGTCCTGATGGTCCCCAAACAGTTTTACTTTTCCATCATTGGATTCTGTTGATTCATTTTGCTCTTGAGCAAGAGCTGAAAATACTTGCTATCATTGTTGTTGGCCACTTCCACTTCAACAAATCTTATTCGTATATGGCTCTCTCTGCAAGCCTGAGGGTTTGAATGAACTTAGGTGTAAAAAATAGTGAGGCACTAGGGGGAATATGGGACAGGATTTTACTAGAAAATCTCTGTAATGCCTGGGGTAAAATGTATTCCACCATATTGTGTGTGAGGATTGTGTGTAAAACAAACTTCACTGAACCAAACTATTTTTCTTCAGTCTTTGTGTGTTTTAATTATACTGGCTCTAGTGTTAGCCACAGGGCTAATTGTAGGTTTGCGCAAAAACTGGATAAAAAGCAGCTGGATGTTTGCAATTTTTAATCTTTGCTTTAAAAAATAGCTAAATATTCTTGGAAAGTTTCTTGTGTGTATTTATGTTAGTTAGAGGAGTAGATTGACCAAACTTTGACATTTGTGCACTGAATATTAAGCCAGATCAGTGGAACCATTAGCTTATGAGTTCAAGAATTTGCTGGAAAGCTCACAAATAACATGCTAACTTGTTTGCTTAATCTGTACAAAAAAATTATTATGATATTTTATGGCCTTTGGAAAACTTGACTTTAAAGTCTTTTTGGGGCAGTGATAATGTAGCTACATATTCCCTTACACATTTCCTTTCAACCTCTTATCTGCCCCAGATGTATCTCTGTGATAGCATTTTATTGGTCTAATTATGTTCAAATGACCCTGCTTGTCAGTTGAAAAGAAGTTGGACTGTGACACACACGCATAGTCTGCACATAAAAGATGGACATGCCACCGTGGCATCACTCATTGGATTGTGAAGTTGTGTTTTGAAGCCTTGGGTTGAGCATTTTGGCCTTTCCTATCTTGGTGTTTTGAAATGGGTTGTGACAAGTAAGGGGTGGATCTGACTGGGAAATTGAGTACACTGCACACTCATACTGTAGCATCTTGTGAATCACAAGGTAGCCTCGCCCTGAAGCATACCCTGTTTTATCATCTATTTTACTCTAAATCAGACAATTTACAGAATGAGCAGTATGTTTTATTAAATTAAACTTGAAACTGAAACAATAAACTCATGTTGAGGAAGTTAGTAAAAGAACTGACACCTCTAAACAATCAGATTTCTGTTTGCAACTAAAGGAGTCGCCTCCTGCTGCTCGTTAAAAGGATTCTAGTTAAGGCACTGGCATTGGCTTTATTTTTTTCAGATCTGAAATCTGTGTCCATCTTTTATAGAGAGGTTTTGCACACAGTGTGAGTTTACACTGAGGAATGTATCTGCTTAAGCTTTTGCTTAACAAACGAATGCAACAAGTCCAAACCAGTTTGGCCATCCAGTAATTGGATCCACTATGCAGAACTGCATTGCCTTCATCTCCAAGACATTAGCATTAGCATGGATGAGTTGTAGGATTGAGTATATGCTCAGAGGCTTTGATAAAGATTGAACCTCCATCCATCCATCCATCCATCAATTTTCTTCCGCTTATCCTATTCAGGAAGATTGAACTTCTCCTCAGTAAAAATAATTCATAAATAATAAAAATTCAATGTGATTTAATTGCAGCTAAGTGCTATTCAGGCCCCTTTCTTTATGATTTTAAAATATTGTGCAAAAGTCTTGAGCCACCCCACATTTTTAAATATTTTGCTTCCAAGCAGCCAGACTTTCTTGTAATTTTTTTAAAGTGGTCTAAAAAAATTGAGGAGACTGGACAAGTGGATGTCAAAAGAAGAAGTGACAAATCTAAAAACTATTGACAGCAGATGAACAGTATCTGAAAGTCCTTCAGAAATAGGAAAAAATCCAGCAAAGACCTGACACAGGACCTGAGAGATGCATCTGGCCCTTCAGTTGATTCATCTACTGTTCACTGAAGCCTCATCAGAAATGGTCTTAGTGGAAGGGTGGCTGTCAAGAACCCATTCTTAAGGAAGGGAAACAGGAGGAAAATGCTGAGGTATGCCAAATTACAGAAGAACTGGACTGAAAATCAGTGGCAACAGGTCTTACAGAGTGATGAACCCAACTTTAAAAGGTTTGGTTCAAATTGTTATCAATGTGTATAGAGGAGGTCAGGAAAGAGGTACAACAGTAAGCATCTACAGCCATCTGTAAAACACGGTGGAGGCTCTGTCATGGTTTGGGGCTGCATTTCAGCCAATGGAGTTGGGTGTCTTGGCAAAACTGATGGAATTATTAACCCAGAAAAGTACTATCAGATGTTGATCCACCATGCAATACCATCTGGAAAGAGTCTGATTGGCAGAAGCTTAATTTTTCAGTATAGCAATGATCCCAAACACACTGTCAATGCAGTAAAAGCAAACCTGGATAGGTAAACACACAATGGAACACTATCAGTCATGGATTGGCCTCCCCAGAGCCCGGAACTCAACATTATTGAAGCAGTGTAGGATCATCTTGGGATCGTCTTGACAGAGAACAGAACAAAAAGCAGCCAACATCCAAAGAAGAGCTTTGAATGTCCTTCAAGAAGCCTGGAGAACTATTCCTGAAGACTACTTAAAGAAATTACAAGAAAGCTTGCCTAAGAGAGTAGAATAATAAAGGTGGTCAT
>VUQI01031335.1:0-24775 GCA_015106735.1 Paratilapia polleni
ATCCTGGTCAAAAATGACTCCAAGATTCCTCAAAGTGTCACTGGAGGCAAAAGTAATGCCATCCAGAGTAAGTATCTGGTTAGATGCCATATTTCTAAGATTTTTAGGGCCAAGTACAATAACCTCAGTTTTATCTGAATTTAGAAGTAGGAAATTAGAGGTCATCCAGGTCTTTATATCTTTAAGACATGCCTGTAGTTTAGGTAATTGGTGTGTGTCATCTGGCTTCATGGATAAGTACAGATGGGTATCATCTGCGTAGCAATGAAAATGTATGCTATGTTTTCTAATAATACTGCCTAAGGGAAGCATGTATAATGTAAATAGAATTGGTCCCAGCACAGAACCCTGAGGAACTCCATAATTAACTTTAGAGTGTGAAGAAGACTCCCCATTTACATGAACAAATTGGCGTCTGTTCGATAATTATGATTGAAACCACTGTAATGCAATTTCTTTGATCCCCAAGGTAACTAATAAGCAGCACCACAATGCATTCTGGATTCAAGTTGATGTTCTGTGCTGCTGTGGATTTTCTCCACTTCTCCCACCATCAAAAAACATGCTAGGTTAATACTCTTGGCCAGGAACACTTTTGCAAAAGACTTTCTAAATCTGAAAAGTTTCACAAATAGAGGTTTAAAAAAAGTGTTATACAGCTGCAAATATAATAAATAATAAACCTTTGGCAAAGTCTTGTAAATAATGCAGTGTCAGTTATTATTTTGAGAGAAATAATAATTTTGTCTCTGGGATTTTTTTCTGTCACTTTTTGCTTTCAAGTTCAATGAGGGACTCGATATTTCGGTCATTTAAATTAGTGGGATGTAAATTTAGTTTTTAAATGTCATACATGAACACCAACTTCTCTCCAAATGTAGTAACTAGTACCTATAACTAGTGATAGTTATAACAGTAACTGAATTATAACTGATTTATATAAATACACTGTGTCACCCAAATGTGTAATTTCAATTAAAAAAAACTTTCATCTCCCAGATCACTAGAGTTGGAAAGATTTCATCACTTTGACCAGAGCTCCAGTTGTGTCATAGTTAGTGAATTAAAACATTTCCTTAAGATCTCTGGCTTCCACAACAGGAAGTTCTGTCACTTTGTGAAAAATGCAGACCTCTCTTTATATTTCTAAATTTTAAAAGTTTCCTCTCTGAATATAGTGGAAGACCACTGGCCTTTAATTGTGTTCTACAGTAGATCTACAGTTAGGTAATCCAAAATTTCCTTGGCTTGATTCTGGCATTTTGGGTCACTGACTAGCACTTGAAATCACTGTTTAGGATGTTCAAGGTCCAATCATTAAGCATTCTTTTGAGTGTCTTGTGGCAAAAGAATCACATCAGAGTGAGTGCATACTGCTACTGAACTGAAATGAAGTTCAGTAGCACTAGTAGACTAGCGTTGCCCTAGTCCTCCTCTTTAATGCTCCATCTTGTGTTGCTGCTGTTAGGGAATAGAGAAATATGTAGTGGAGGATGTGGAGGAGTGCCGGACTCAGGTTCACCGCTACACTCGACCCCTTCATATCATTGAGGGACCCCTGATGAATGGCATGAAGGTGGTGGGAGACTTGTTTGGAGCTGGAAAGATGTTCCTGCCACAGGTACGATGATGACTTTTTCAGTACATGTGGTCTGGGCTGTGATGTTAATTATGGAATTACTGTTAATAGTGTGAATGACGGATACAGTTAAGTCCATAAGCTTTTGGACAATGACACAATTTTTGTAATTTTGCCTCTGCACACCACCACAGTGTTTTTTAAGTCAAACAATCAAGATGACATTGAAGTTCAGACTTTCAGCTTTAATTCAAGGGGTTTAATAAAACTGTTACATTAACTGTTTAGGAACTACAGCCATTTCTTAGACACAGTCCCCCATTTTCAGAGGCTTAAAAGTAATTGGACAAACTAACATAATTTCAAATATAAGGATTGTTTTTAATACTTGGATAAAAATCTTTTGCAGTCAGTGAATGCCTGAAGTCTAGAACACATGGATGCTGTTTCCCTTTTGAATTAATGCTGAAAGTCTGCACTTCAGTCAGATAATGGTTGTTTCCACTGTGGTAGTGTACAGAGGCAAAACTTGTCATTGTCATTGTCCAAAAACTTATGGACTGTATGACTAATTATATTGTCCTTACTTGTGCTGGCTTATTTCATGCCTTGTTTAACCTTTCTAAGAGTCTTTTGCCAGGAGGTTTTTAATCCTTCATCAAACTGGATTAATCATTTGCCTACTTCTTCTTGCATGTATAGAGGTGTCTGAATACAGTCGTGTCTTTGCAGGTCATCAAGTCGGCACGTGTTATGAAGAAGGCAGTTAGTTATTTGATTCCTTTCATGGAGAAGGAGAGGCAGGAGATGATGGCTGCATCTGGGTCAACTGATGAGACGGTCAGTGCATTTAGTAGAGGATTTCAACGTAAGCCTCATTTTGGGCTGTGTTTTTGCACAAATTAGAAATTCTTTTTTCCCCATGAGATCTGTGCGTGGAAAGTGTGTACAGCACTTTTCATAGCTTACAAAGAACATGACAAACTGTAATAAAGTTCAACAATAAAAAGGTAAACCCAGTAAAAACTAGGCTGAACGGATGAATAAATTAGCATAATCCACAAGATATAATGTTATGCAAATCAATTCAAAACCTGATGGAGTGTGAGGTGTAGTCCATGTCAGAGTAAGAGTGCGGTGACCATAAACACATGGTCACATTTGGTGTTTGAAGAGGTATTACTGCTGAGCTAAGCATGTGCTCTGTGGGACTCCACCTCCTCTCTCATTGTTTTCTCTTTTGTCTGCAGGATCCCTATCAGGGCACCATAGTTCTGGCTACAGTTAAGGGAGACGTCCATGATATTGGGAAAAACATCGTAGGTGTAGTGCTGGGTTGTAACAACTTCAGGTAAAACTAGTTTGCTGCCAAGCATATTGCCTTTTCCCACCACACCCTTCACATTGTATTCAGCGGCCCTGCAGCACTTGACTGAGATAGTACTTGCTCTTTAACCAGTTGATTGATCAGGGGGAATTGTGTAGAGTCAGGTTTATAAGCATTTGGACAATGACCCATTTTTTTATTTGCTGCTATACAGTGCCACAGTGGATTTGAAATTAAGCAAGATTAAGATTACAATTATGTGTGAAGTTTCAGCTTTAAGGGTATTAACAGTAATATTGTACTGGTTCTTTATATGATCCCTCTATTTTCACAGGCTGCTGTCCTTTGAGGCTAAATGTTAAACTCAGTGTCACTGTCAGCAGCGCATAGTTAGAAGTTATCCAGTTCACCTCATATTGCCTTATGATCCCATACAGGGCACAGTGTTACATTATGTGAGAGAAGTAGCAACCATCCAAATCTCACTGGTGTTTAATAGCTGTAGTTTGGTGTGTGTGTGTGTGTGTGTGTGTGTTTGTGTGTGTGTACTTGTTTAGAGATCTTTGTGAGGACAGAAATTCACAGAAAACTATAGTTGTGAGGACCACCCATGATTTCTGAGGACAAAACTCTGGTCCTCACGAATTTGAAGGCATGTTTGAGCATTTTTGAGGCTCAAAACATGGTTTTAGGGTTAGGGTTAAATTAGGTTATGGTTAGGTTTAGGGTAAGGGTTAGGGTTAGGCATTCATTTCTGATGGTTAGGGTAAGGGGCTAGGGAAAGCATTATGTCAATGGAGTTCCCACTAAGATGTTAAAACGAGTGTGAGTGTGTGTGTGTTGTTGCACTTGCGTGCTGCTGATAAAATATATGAAGTGAAATGCAAAATTCCTTACTGTGAATAGCTAAGTGAAAAGAAGATGAGCTGAACTCCAAAGGGTATACATTTAAAGACGACACAAAAAGATTATTGTATATTTCCATGTTTTCTAGTTTAAGAACAACAAAAATGAAAAATGATGCAAAGCAAACTTTTAGCCTTCACAAGTATCACAGTTTGTTTGCTTTTTTAGCTTCTATCAGGCAGTTTTGAAATAACTTTACATATGGACCTCCCTATTTTTGGAACCTGAAATGTGTACTGCCATCCACCTGGAGTTGAGTTTGCCAACATTTTGGTCTTCAGAGGCATCTCTATGATGCATCAATGTAGGAGCAAGAAAGATGTGAGCTGTTTTCCTGACTTTTATTCCTTTTCCACTGGTGACTTTATTTATTTATTTGTTGATTTATTTATTTGGAGGTGTGTTTAGAATCAATATCCTCCTTTCATTTAAAGAGGACATGAAGCACTACATGTCTACATGTATTAAGGCTAATTTACACCATGGACAACCTACTCTAAAAAACGCAGATTTAACACTGTCCATGAAGCAGTATATTAACACACGTTACACATGCTATCATACTAACAGGACTGCTTTCCAGCTGCTAACCATGATATAAAGGTGTGATTTTTTTTTTTTTCTTTTCAACTGGTACTAAGGAGCATCTAATTGAAGACTGCTACCCTTGACCTAGCAGTTAATCCATTACTATAAACTTTACCATAAAACTGCAAAATACCCATCTCCTTAGCTTGTTTAAGCTGTCCAACTTTTGAATAGTACAAAAAAAGATTACCCTGTAATTTATTGTAAAACAGACATTTCACAAAATAAATTAACCATATATAATCAACACATAATGTATATCAGAATTAGAGATACACTGATTGCAATTTCCCTGGCCGATTCCGATTTCTCATTTTTCTCTAAGTGTGACCTGCCGATACAGATTTTGCCGATTCTGACAGCATATACAAACAAAAATCAACCTTTCTTCAATGCATAATACACTATATTGCCAAAAGTATTCGTTCGTCTGCCTTCACACGCATATGAATTTGAGTGGCATCCCATTCTTAATCCATAGGGTTTAATATGGTGTTGGCCCACTCATTTCTTTTCACTCTCCGTGTGTTTATACACCACTATTGCATTTAATCATCAGTTATTAAACTCTGGCTCTCTACATAGTGTGACTTTTGTCTCCCTCTGCTCTCTTCTGTTTCCCCTCACCCCTGACTGGTCACGGCAGATGGCTGCCCCTCCCAGAGCCTGGTTCTGCCAGAGGTTTCTTCCTGTTAAAAGGAAGTTTTTCCTTCCCACTGTTGCCAAGTGCTTGCTCATAGGAGGTCATCTGATTGTTGGGGTTTTCTTTCTAATATTGTAGGGTCTTTACCCCACAATATAAAGCGCCTTGAGGCGACTGTTTGACTGATTTGGCACTGTATAAATAAAATTGAATTGAATTGAATTGATTGTGTGTATGTGACTATTTGCCTGCGCCACTGAGCGCTTGTTGCACATTCATGAAACGGACCAGCTCGTAATCAGTCAAATGGGAAGCTGGTCAGTGATCCGGGCCGAGAACACTAGAAATCGGCTGATTCTGGTGCCTGCCCGGTCAGTCGGTGCATGTCTAATCAGAATCTATCCACCCATAGATCCATCCAGTATCAATCCATCAATTCATCCAGCATCTTTACTGCTTATCCATGTATTAGTTGCAAATGCATTATATTCACATACTTCATATATTCAGCTGAAATAGGCTAAACCCATTTCCCTCGCTGTTTTTGTTGTTCTATTTCAGAGTGATTGACCTGGGTGTGATGGTTCCATGTGATAAGATCCTCAGAGAAGCTATCACACAGAAAGCAGGTATGGTCAGGTATATTGTAATGTTCAGACAGACAAAAAAACATTTTGGAGAATTTAATTTAGTTTAATTTTATTTAGCAGAAGTTGATTTCATAATGTTAAAATTTTCAACCAAGTGGTATTCATTCATTACTGGACATTACTGGGCAGTCCTGGCATTTAAGCTTTTGAAGCAGTAGCAAGTGATTGCTAGATGTTTTTTGTCCAGGTTTGACCTTTTAGGCCAAATATAAATTACACGGCCTTCTTGGTAGAGGTACTAGTGGTGTATCATGTATGTATCAACTGATTGATATTGACTTGCCTGGTACATGACTGTCATTTTCTAACTTCAAAGGCCATTACTATTAAGAAGCAGGATTTGGGGTTTAGCGAGTTAAGTTTGGGTTTAACTTGGGTTTTCAGTCTGACAAAGGCAATACTGCATCAGCTACCCTTGAGCTAGTGGTTAATCCATTACTATAAACATTACCATTAAGCTGCAAACTATCCATCTCCATAGCTTGTTTAAGGTGTCCAGGATTCTCGCACAGCTTTTGAATAACACAAAAAAATCTGAGATCAACGGGTACAAAATCTGAACAATCAGTTCTCTGGAAAATCCTTCCTGAAAGATCCCTTGGCCTTGTGAGTAATAGGGTCTAAAGTTTTAACCTCATCCAGAACAAAGGAATGATGAGTTTATGCCATGGTGAAGGATGTATCCATCTGTCTCTCCGTCTGTCCATCCGTCCACAAGTCACAAGAATTTCTACTCCTCCTAGACTATTGGACAGAATTGAGTGAAAACTGCACACAGTGGTCACCTAATGGGTCTTCACCCAAGATACTCAAGATCAAGGTCATAACCTGTGAATTGTGATGGACTGTAAGATGGATGAGCTACTACATCATTGACATTGTGGTTAAAGAGCATCTAAAATGTGTTTTCATGATGACCATCAGTAAGACATATGGATTTAGCTTTTTTCTTGTTGGCTGTAAGCAATCTTAAAACTATTTAAGTTCTATAAGCCTTAATATATATTAAAACAGGGCACCTGTTTGTACCCAGTTTCCAAGTAGGCTAAAGCTAGGATTGAATTCTGCTTTTATAGTTATTCTATATTTATAATCTGTCAAACTACCTATGTCCTAATGATAGAGCAGTAATACTGATAAGTCTATTAGCTTGCATGATAATGCATCAATGTGTTGTTTTAGTGTACTGACATTATACTGAAAAGCAGGATAGCTTGTGCTCCATTTTATTGTGCTTAATTGTATTAGTTATTGTTGTGAAGTCTTTCAGTTAATTCAGTACATTATTATTTATACAGCACCATGCAGTGGTTGGCACTGATGCGTCACAGTAAGAAGGTTCCTGGCTTGACCGCAGGCTCAGGCCTTTCTGTGTGGAGTTTGCGTATTCTCCCTGTGCCTGTGTGGGTTTCCGGGTATATCCATATTAGGCTAATTGATATTTCTAAATTGGCCATGGATGTGTGGTAGATAAAATGCTTAAAGTGTGAAGAATAAAGTGCTGTATGAATGCATGAATGTGGTTTTTAGTCTGAAGTGCTTTGAGTGCTCCATAAGACTAGAAGAGCATTATATAAATGCCATCTGACTCCAAATGGTATTTTGAAATCTCACATTGTTATAGATAAAGCTCTCTAAGCAATGACAATCTTGCATGAGTGCTAAAATTAGGAAACAGTTGGTTGAAGGAAATCCTATTAATCGAAATAGCAAATGCTGACGAACTAGTGTGGGAGTTTTTTGTTGCCATTACTGGTCCAGTTTTCATAGATAAACGTTTTCTTTCTTATATGTATAAATGAAGAAAATAATAAATACATTTAAAGACTTTATTTAGTTTTGTTGACATTGTGTCCCCTACTTCTTAAACTAAACCTGCACACTTGTATGTGTCTTTGTCATTTAAGCTCGGGTTTTTCAATAAGTTGCCCTTTAGCCAAAAACTCAAATTATTGTTGCAGCATTAAGTCTTTTTAGTTTGTAACACCTTTTGTGTACTTGCTTTGGTCTCTCAGATATCATTGGTTTGTCTGGTCTCATCACCCCCTCTCTGGATGAGATGATCTATGTGGCCAAAGAGATGGAGAGACTGGGAATGACGATGCCACTGCTAATTGGAGGAGCCACCACATCAAAGTATTACAAACACAAAGCTATAATTTTGAAGAAATAAAGATAAGATATACTTTATTTATCCCAGATTTGGGATTGGGTCTTTTGTTACAGCAGTTTATAATTTATAGTTTATAGTTTATATACTATAAGTTATTGCAAGCAGTGTCCGCCTTGTTCATCCTAAAGTGAGGTCGTTCAGTGCTTGCCAGCAACACTTAAAACAACTTCATTATTTGACCAACACATTTTAACCATAGGTTTTATATAAAAGATGGGTTTAGCCACTGTGACACCCATGTCAACATTATCAGTTTACTAAATTTGAGTGGAGTGTTAAATTATCCGCTAGCGCTAGCATGCTTGGTTAGCAAGTTTCATCCATAAAATGTACAGATGCAGTGCACAGAAGCACATATCTGGCTATTTAGTGCTAATAAAATACTACAATTTCACTCACCGAAACTGAAGCTAAGACTTCTTTGACTGTGTGTTCCATAAAGCAGCCCATATTATTTATCAGATAATTTCATTAAAATGCTCAAAAAAGGCACCAACAGCATAAACATAGTGGAGAGATTTAGTTCAGTGAATGTAAAGAGGCCTAGTATACGGCGATCGGCTACAATTCCTCATGTTGGCACACCTCTTAAAGCAGCCGGGCTCCCTTCTCCAGTATCCAGAGGGATGAGTTCAAATGTAAATTCAGAGTTGCCATGAAGCTGGAAACTATCCATAGAGGCCCAAACTGTTTTTTATTGTAAATAAGCTTTTTATTGTTAAAGTTAGGCATTTTAACACAGGAGCTAGTGGGATTGACTCACATTTGGAGCCAGCCTCAAGTGGCTATTAGAAGAACTACATCAGGGTCACCATAAAACATTGTACAGATAACCCTGATAATGGCCACAAGCAGAAGAGTGGCAGTCAAATCATAAAGAAATCTGTACTTTGTGTTTGGTAGGACACATACAGCAGTGAAGATTGCCCCTCGTTACAGCTGCCCTGTTATCCATGTTCTGGATGCCTCCAGGAGTGTAGTTGTGGTAAGAACATCTGCCTGCCATAACTGTAAATATTCTGGGATCAAGAACAGTACATGACAAAAACAAGTCAAAACTGTAAAGATTTTCATACAAATATTACTGCAGATAACAGTACTAGCCTCACATAATCCAATAAAACTGTCTTTGTAATATATAAAACTGCCTCCCCATGTTGTTGTTGAGGCCTAATAAACTGACAAGATGACTAGCAACAGGTCAATAATATCATTGGCCTATTTGACCATGTCTGTCAATAACTTTCATAAAGACAAAACCTGGATTTTCGATTTTTCCATATGAATCCAAAAAACTGTTTTGTTTTTTGTTTGTTTGGTTGGTTGTTTTTTTTTTCAAAGACAAATCTGTTGGAGTGACAGAAGAATGTTTTAAAAGATAAAGTAGCTTTGGTAACTTTTTTTTTTTTAGATCCATCTATCACCTGAGTCAGTGAATGCTTTTGTCACAGTTCCATAATTTTCATCTTTGGGAAGTATGTGAATTGTTCATCATAGACTTCTTTAGACATAAAATGTTTATGGTACAAGGTGAAAATACTGACTGCAAGAAAAAACAACTTGTTGGGATATTGGCATTTCACTTCTGCCTGTCACACAGTCACAGGTGTCGTGGATGAACTTGTGACTGTGATTGGTGGAAACACTCAACATTGCCCTGCCTCAGCACTAGCAAATGGTTGTGGTGTTCCTGTTCACAGATCTTTTTATAGTCATGCTCAGTCTAATCATCACGGGTGTACTGATTTTAGTTTCAGTGATCACAGGTGTCAGTGTTTACAGCTGTGTTCACTTTAGTTGCATTAAGTTTAAATTTAAGTATTTTAGATCTTAATTTGAATCCAATAATTCACAAAAAATATACAACTGCAAAAATGTTCCAAATGCTGCATTAAGAAATTTTAACTCTGCACCTGTTTTTTTTTTTTTTCAGAAATCCAGCACACAGGGTAGTGGAAATATAATTATACTATAATATACAGTTAAAATCAGCTCGTATCGTTACACATTTAAAAGCTGTTTGGGAAGTCCAAAATGTGGTGTTTACTCCTACTTGTTTTCCTGTCTGTCTCAGTGCTCGCAGCTGCTTGATGAGACGGCGAAGGAAGAGTACTTTGAGGAGCTGAAAGAGGAGTATGAGGAGATCAGGCAGGAGCACTATGACTCCCTGATGGTAAGAGCAGCTAGTAGATAAACCCAGCCAAGTTTATACGAGGGCTGGGTGGTATGTGGAGATTTTAAGGTATAATAATTACATAAATTTATAAATGTGAAATATTAATGAGGCAGGGTGGTGCAGTGGTTAGCACTGTTGCCTCAAAGCAAGAAACTTTGAACCCGCTGGCTCCTAGGGCCTTTCTGTGTGGAGTTTGCATGTTCTCTCTGTGTCTGTGTGGGTTCCCCCTGGGTACTCTGGCTTCCTTCCACAGTCCGAAGACATGCTTGTTAGGTGGATTGGTCATTCTAAACCGGCTGTAAGTGTGAATGTATGCTTGAATGATTGTCTGTCTCTCTGTGTTTGCCCTGCGTGTGCCCTGCCTCTTGCCCTATTACAGCTGGGATAGGCTCCAGCTCCTCCATGACCTTGAATTGGATAAGCTGTTAAGAAAATGGATGGAAAAATGAGATACCCACCCACCCACCACCACTCTCTGTCTGTCAGCAAACCCAGTCCCACTCACAAGTTCTCCTGTAACATGGAGACACAGCAGTATGCACTGCTCTTTACATTGCAAATTAACTGGCTTTTACAATTGTGCTTGTTTCTCTTCCCTGTTCTGTTTCACTGTGTGTGTGTTTGTTGTGGCTGGGGAGGGGAGCAGAGCAGAAAATAGATCAAGTGAAGATAAAAGTTTGGTTACTTGAGTTGACAACAGCACAACTTTAAGTGCTCTAAAAGCTTCCCACAGAGTGTGAATCTATTCAGAGTTGTCCACCTCAGGGGAAACACACAACTGTCTCTGAATTGAAGCCTTCACATTCCTGTCCAATTAGTCTACTGTATTTTAACTGTCTGATAATTAGGTTTAGTAATTGGCATTTGCTTTAGGATCTTGTAATTATACCTGTACACTAATAGTAGCTAATGTGAATTACTTATGTTTGCAAAACATGTAGGCTAGCAGCTAAGCTCATTGTGCAGCACACAGTGTAGCTTTACGTACATACAGTTGTGGTCAGAAGTTTACATACACTCATCATGAACATGCATGTCATGGTAATTTTGAGCTTTTAATGATTTCTTTGAGCTGTTCTTTTTCCAGGGTGGAATGATTGTACAACATACGTCTTTAATGACTTTAAAAAACAAGAATTGGATGCACAAGTTTGAATTTATTTTGGATTTCCTTTAATCCACACAGGGTCAAAAGTATACATACACCCCCGCTAATATTTGGTTAAATGTCCCTTAGCAAGTTGCACCTCAACCAGACGCTTTTGGCCATTAACAAGCTTCTGGCATAATTCTGGCTGGATATTTGACCACTCTTCTTGGCAGAATTGGTAGCGTTTGTTTAAATTGGTTGATTTCCTGGCACGGACCTGGCTTGCATAGTCCACATATTTTCAAGGGGTGAGGTTGGGGCTTTGGGAAGGTCATTCCAGAAGCTTAATGTTAGCCTGCTTTAGTCATTCCAAAACCAGTTTTGATGTGTGTTTGAGATCATTGTCCTATTGGAACTCCCAATTGTTTCCAAGTTTCAGCCGTCTACCTGTTGATTTGGGGTGAAGTTGAAGAATTTGGAGGTCCTCTTTCTTCATTATTCCATCCATTCCAGCACCAGAGCGTGATGCTACCACCACCATGGTTGGCAGTTGGTACAGTGTTCTTAGGTTTGAAAGCTTATAGTGCCATGAAAAAGTATTTCCTGATTTCTTAGTTTTTTGCATATTTGTCACGCTTACATATTTCAGATCATCAAACAAATTTTAATATTAGACCAAGATAATCAGAGTAAATACAAAATGCAGATTTTAAATGGTGATTGAATTTATTAAGGGGAAAAAACTATCCAAACCTACCTAGCCCTATGTGAAAAATTAATTAGTTAAATCATGAATTAATTGTGATTAACCACATTTTTTGGAAAGCTGAGTTCAGTTTCACTAGCCACGCCCAGGCCTGATTACTGTCAGACCTGTTGAACCAAGAAATCACTTAAATAGAACCTGTCTGACAAAGTGAAGAAGTCTAAAAGATCTCAAAAAGCATGGGCTTCTTTCTTGGTCGGCACCTTCTCAGTCATTGGCATTATAAAATTCGCTTCACTGTGGACAATGACACTGGTGTTCCAGCAGTTTCCCGTTCATGGCACGCTTGAGGCTTGGTGGTTCCTGGGTTGTTCCTGAACATCTTAACAAATATCCTCTCTTCTGAGGGTGACATTTTGGGTCTTCTTTCAGACCTTGGCAAAGTGGTGACATATCCGAATAACTTGTACTTGCATACAATTGTTTGAACTGATGACCTAGGAATCTGCAGTTGTTTAGAAATGGCCTTTCCAAAACTAAGACCTCAGTCCTATTGAAAATTTGTGGACTATGCTTAAAAGCCAGGTCTGTGCCAGGAAACCAACCAATATAAATGAACCAATTCTGCCAAGAAGAGTGGTCAAATATCCAGCCAGAAACTCGTTGATGGCTATCAAAAGTATTGTGTCGAAGCACAACTTTCTAAGGGACATTTAACTGAATGCTACCACAAAGTATACATACACCCCCTGGAATGGGGGTATATGTATACTTTTTACCCTGTGTGGATTAGAGAAAATCCAAAATAAATTCAACCTTGTCCACCCAATTCTTGTCTTTTAAAGTCATTAAAGATGTTTGCTATATAATCATTCCACCTTGGAAAAAGAACATCCATCCATCTATTTTCTTCCACTTATCCAGTTCAAAGAAATGATTAAAAGCCCCAAATTACTGTGATATTCATGGCCATTAGGAGTGTATGTAAACTTCTGACCACAACTGTGTATTAGGGCAGGAATTTAATTGCTTCAGAACTTGTCTGGAAATCTTCTGGTTTTTACAACTCCTTCACTTACAGCTAAACACTTAGCACACATCTTACAGTCATGAAAAAGAAAAGTATATCCTTAGTGCTTCCATAGGAATTAAAAGGGTAAGTAGCAGCCAGGTGCTGCTAATCAAATGTACTTGTAAATGGACAAGTGTGACCAGCAGATGTTTTGGGAGTTTGCTGCTCTGGAGCATTCAGGTTTGTGTCAACACACTGCCAAGGAGGAAACACATCAACAGTGATCTTAAAGAACCAATTGTTGCTGCCCATCAGTCTGGGAAGGGTTATGTGGCCATTTCCAAACAACTTGAACTCCATCATTGTACAGTGAGTTTATTGAATGGGCTCATTTCAGGACGCGGCTGAGTTCAGGGCTTTAGGCAGGCCATTTCATAAGATTTATTTCAGCTTGATTTAATCAGGTGATGAGCAAAAACATTGTGACCACACAGATATGATCACACTCATGCACAATGATCTACAGTGCGTATTAGATTTACAAAGTTTGATAGAAATTACAGCCTCATATTGTATATGACTTTTATACAGTGAAGTTAACAAATGACAAGACGTTGAGAGGAAATCTTACAAAGGTAAATTACATTTTAAAATTTTACTATGCCAGGTATTTTTTTTTAATAATACTAATTACTCTTAAGTTGCTTAGTGCTCAGTCTTTACTCATATTTGGCTAAATTTTGTCATACTTGAGGTTGAACAGCACACTTACAAAAGAAACCAAACACAGAAAGAATTTCCCATTCCCAGAAGGTAAGAAGTTTCACACTAATTTCAATTCCAAAGCTGCCATGCCAAGTATGTGAGGACACAGCGGTACATTCTCCTTCCTTTCTAGATCATAGTGAATTATACTTCTAACTAAATCTAATTGTCTCCCTTTGTCTCTGTGTTGTTTTCAGGATCGCCGGTACCTGTCTCTTTCCCAGGCCAGAGAGAAGGCTTTACAGATAGACTGGCACTCTCTGCCCAAGCCTGGTAAGTCAAGACATTTTCAGGCATTAAAGCAAAATTCTTCTCCCAGATACTCAGAGGCATTAGACAGGAATTGTCATGCTTTGTCATAATCAGATTCTGTCAAAGATCCCACAGTTTCAAAGATGCCAAATATGTCTGTTTTTTTTCAAACAAACAAAGGTCCAACGAAAGGTGCTAAAATATATGCATTTTATGAAGATTGAAATGCTGCCTTTGTTTTCAAGTGTTGAAACAAGCACTCACTGAGTAATTATGTGATCATGTCATACAGAAACGGAGTTCTCTGTGTTTCAGTGCGTCCTCAATTCCTGGGCACCCGTGTGTTTGAGTTGTACGACCTGAACAGCCTGGTGGACTTCATCGACTGGAAGCCCTTCTTTGATGTGTGGCAGCTGAGAGGAAAATACCCTAACAGGGGATACCCCAAGATCTTCAATGACAAGACCATTGGTGCAAGCTCAATCAGGGTTCTTTATAAATCAGTGTACAAATATACTTTCTTTGTACAACAAGAAATTATAATCACATGTAAAAAGACAGAAATTCATTTAAAAATGAAAATGAAAAGTGCAGTACAGGAGAGGAAATAAGTCTGAAAGTCTTATTTAAAGTTCTTAATTAATCAGACCCTACAGGCTAAGCAATACATAAATATGTCTTCAGTACTGTGCAAAGGTCTTGAGCTACCCATCATTTCTTTATATTTTGCTTCCAAGGACCCAGACTTTCTTGTAATTTTTAAAGAGGTCTTGAGAAATAGTTCTCTGGGGTTTCTGAAGGTCTTTCTTTTCACATTGGCTGCTTTTTCACTCATTTTCAGTTGAGTTCTTGTACCTGATCATTTTCAGAAGGATGCTGTTTTTCTTTATTAAGACACTTAACACCGATCTATGAATCATTCAAACATTAAAAAAAGGCACCTAACTCAAGGGATGAACCAGTGTTGTGTCAATGCATAACAGACAGCTTAGCAAAGAATCAATTTTAAATTATGTCTTTAGGGACTATGTTAGTGGCAGCCTGTTGCAAAAACACATAATTTGCTACCATTTCTTCAGATGTATCTATGAAAAATGCAAAAGATAACACAGTTTGACAGGCATGAAATAGTACTTTTGCACCAACAAGTTGATTCCCAAAGGGCTATTAGGTGAAAACATGGCATAAAAAAATTTAGGGAACTGGACAAGTGGAGGACAAAAGAAGAAGTGGCAGTGGCCTAAAAATTATATACAGCAGTATCTGAAAGTCATGTCCTTAAGAACACCTAACATGCCAGAGATGCATCTAGCCATTCAGTTGATCAATGTACTGCTCAGCAAAGCCTCATCAGAAATGGTCTCAGTGGAAGGGTGGCTGTCAAGGAGAGAAACAGGGAGAAAATGCTGAGGTATGTCACATTGCACAAGAACTGGACTGAAAATCAGTGGCAACAATTCAATTCAATTCAATTCAATTTTATTTATATAGCCCCAATTCACAACAATAGTGACCTCAAGGCGCTTTATATTTTAGGGTAAAGACCCTACAAAGGTCTTACAGAGTGATGAATCCAAATTTGAAAATTTTGGTTCAAATCATCGTCATTATGTATGGAGGAGGTCAGGAGAGAGGTACAATGGTTAGTGCCTGTAACCATCTGTAAAACACGGTGGAGGCTCTGTCATGGTTTGGTGCTGCATTTCAGCCAGTGGTGTTGGGAATCTTGTCAAAATTGATGGAATTACACACGCAAGTGCCATCAGATATGGATCCACCATGCAGTACCATCTGGAAAATGTCTGATTGACAACGGCTTAATTTTTCAGCATGACAATGATCCCAAACATACTGCCAATGCAGTAAAACCATACCTGGATAGAAAAACACACAATAGAACACTGTCAGTCATGGATTGGCCTTGGATAGGGTGAGATGGGGGCAGATGATCCACTGTGGTGACCACTAAAGGGGGCAGCCAGAAGAAAAAGAAGACATGAACTTAGTTTAGCATTTAGAATCTGATATATTGTTTCATGTTATTCATATATCAAATGTTAAAATATAGTCTAAAATAATAGGGGGAAAGTTTGTGAATAAGTGATTTCAGGCATATCATCTTGAAAGCTAGTATAAGTATACAGCTTCAAGAAGACATAACAGTGGATCAATGGTGAGCATCCAGTCTTAAAGGGAGAGGGGGAAAAAAATTAAGGGAAAGCAACTGAGCTCCGTGATCTTTGGGTCCTGCAGGTTCAGAAGCTCGCAGAGTCTTTGATGATGCCCAGCGGCTGCTCAACCAGGTGATCGACAGCTGCAGCCTGAAGGGGCAGGGTCTGGTGGGCTTCTGGCGTGCCCAGAGTAATGGTGATGATATCAGGGTGTACAAAGATGATGTCGCAGTGCATAGAGACACCGAACCCATCGCCACGTTCCACGGCTTACGGCAGCAGGTGAGGGACTCTGATTTACCCATGTGCAAATATCCACCTCACTGCTGTGGCAGTCCTCTTCAACATCCTGTCCATTAAAGCGCTGGAATGTATTCATTGTTATAGATATTCTCATGTTATAGCCAACTTCTTTCTGTCAGTACATAGAAGAAAAGAGATGTGCAAATAACTAATCTGTGCTCCCAGGGACTAAAAGGATTTACAAACTGTGTAATGAAATTGATCAAAAAGCTTTCTTATATGCTGAAAAAATGCAAAGCTTGGTTTCAGGTCTTCACACTGGAGACAGAAGTATACCTCCAAAGTATCAATTTTCTGTCTGTTTGTGTCCACGCTGCAGATGGAGAAGGACAGTTCTTCCTCCGAGCCCTACCTGTGTGTGTCTGACTTCGTGGCCCCTGTAGACAGCGGTGTGGCAGACTACATTGGATTGTTTGCTGTGGGAGTGTTTGGAGCTGAGGAGCTGAGTCAGCAGTTTCAAGCTCAGGGAGATGACTATAGCAGCATCATGGTCAAAGCTCTGGCTGACCGACTGGCTGAGGTACTCTTTCCCAGAAAACACACAAACCATACTTCCTAACACATCGGGCTCCTCTTGCTGCTGTTTGTGTCATTGTGGCACATCACACTGTTTTTTCAGGGAATCGTACAAACAATTCAGTTGACCAAATAATTTAAGAAAAATTGATACAAACACCAATTTTGGCATCTCTAGGGGTTATTAAATTTATTTATTTATTTTTTTTTTAGGATAGCTGCTAAGTTGGTCTTATGAAGTTAATTTTCTACATAGAAATTGATGTAGTTCATCAAGCGAAGGGATCTTGGTGTTGATTTGTATGTTTTTGAGTATGTTGAAACTATTCTTTCTATTTCTATTAACACCCTGATGTGTGTATTTTATCTATATTTGGCTGCTTGTAAGATTTTTTTTCCGTTCTAAATGCATGGCTTGTTGCCTTGTAATTGTATAGGTCAATAGCTACTAACCGCGTAGGGTGTAGGGGTTTAGTGGAGGTACTACCTTTGTTTCAGCTGTCAGCCACATTCTTTGGATTGACTACTGGCACTCATCCACATCATACTGCTCTGATGAGTAAGGCAAGTCAACTTTGAATGTTGAAAACTGATAAACAATGGAGGTATGAGAGTCTACAGTTCAAGTTCTGGAACCTCATGCTGATCGGTTCCTTCAGGGAAGGCAAATTCTATATATTGAAGCACTCTTAAGAGCTGACCTCCTACTTTTTTTTTTTTTAATGAGGAACATTAGCTGTGCTCCTGGCTTTCTGTTCACCTCCATGACATGATGTCCATTTATGTCCCCAGTATCCAGAGGCAGCTATGGAGCTCCACAAGGGGAACAGTGTTTCCATATTTTAAATGTTTGGTAAGGAGCCATTCTCAGCAGCCTTCATCATTAACTTTTCTCCTGTCATCTTCCTTCTGTCCACCATGAAGGCATTTGCTGAGGAGCTCCATGCTCGTGTGCGTAAGGAGCTGTGGGGCTACAGCGCTGATGAGGCTCTGCATACCTCGGACCTCCACAGAGTTCGATACCAGGGAATCAGACCTGCAGCCGGCTACCCCAGCCAGCCTGACCACACAGAAAAGACAATCATGTGGACCCTGGCAAATATACAGGAGAAGACTGGTGAGAACACCAAAAACTACATCATATCCTAACTCCCTGAAGGTATTCCATTGTTGGTTAAGTAGTACAAAGTTTACACTAGATGCCCCATACTGAGGAGATGAGCAGGTTGGATTAGATTAGACAGATTTTTTTAACTTCCGTAAGAATTTTAATGACAACTAACACAGTTAATAATACAAATTATTTCACCACAAAGGTCAAATCATGTTCAGTTAATGATGTATGGCCTTTTGTACTAAATAAAACAGGTTTCCTAGAAAAATCACAAGTAATGTCGTAACCCCTTTACATGTATTAGACTATAAATCCACTTACACAGCAGATTTAAGCATATAGACATGGTCAAGACAACCTACTGAAGTTCAAACTGAACATCAGAATAACCAGGCAAGAAGGCAACAGTTACTCAAATAACCACCCATTACAAACAAGGTATGCAGAGGAGCATCTCTGAATGCACAACACATCGAGCCTTGAAGCAGAAGACCACAACAGGTCTCAGGAGGTAGAGCAGGTCATCTGCTAATCAGAAGGTTGGTGGTTTGATTCCTAGCTACTTCAGTCTGTGTGCCGAAGTGTCCTTGGGCAAGATGCTGAACCCCAAATTGCCCCAGTGCGCTCATTGGAGTGTGAATGGGTGAATGTTAGAAAAGCACTTGTGTATAGAAAAAGTGCTTGTATGAATGTGTGTGTGATTGGGTGAATGAGACATGTAGTATAAAGCGCTTTGAGTGCAAATAGAGTAGTATATACTATACTATATAAGTACCAGTCTATTTACCAGTCAGTTGCTTGTTGCTAAAAAGTTGAAAGTATAGGTTGGCTTAAAAAAAAAAAACTGACAGGAGATCATAGTTGATAATTTTATAATAAACACTTTGGGGGAGCTAATTAGTAGGCTTTTATTTTGAAAATCTGATACCTTAAAGCATGCTTGGACCTGAGGGCTTTTATTTTGAAAAATTAGTTTTAAAGCATCCTGTTAAATTCCTATAACTGTCACCGGGCTTTTTAACATATAACTTATAAGCTCTCACTTATATGTTATATAATAACATATAACTGAGGGCTTTTATTTTCAAAAAATACACACACACACACACACACACACACACACACATGCATGCACAGAGGGAGAGAGTAATTGAAGCCTCTGTAATATACTTTTCCAGTCATATTAGTAATATTTAATGTTAAATGAAAACAGATTTAACATTGAAATCTTCCAGTTTTCTACCTGGGTTCACATGTTCATAACCTATTAGACTGCATAAATGTACTTCTGTATTTACGTTTATTATTAACAGTGGATCAAATTACTGCACATAATACTTTTAGGTCATGGTTTTACTTTTACATCCTCCAAACTACAGCTGCAGCAGCAGCTTCTGTGAATAAACCAGAGCTGGAAAGAGAATGAGTATTGGACATGGTCACAGGAGTCTGTGTTAACTTATTCACCATGATGATGGTATGTTTATATTGTGCTTCAAATCAGCTCTATTTAGAAGAAAATCCACACCCAAGCAATCCATTTATAAATTTTTTTAATGCAAGCACTCTTTTCTGTGTGCTTGACATTGCATATAGGGTGTTACTTCTGAACAGGCTGCCAAACTGAGGCTGATTAAGTAAATAATGATCTCCTTAGCTGTAGTACATGGAACAGCTTAAAACCCTTCCTGTAAATGTCAGTTTAGAGGCTAAATACACTTCAGCCCCACCATTAACAAAACACTGCCAGTCCCAGGTGAAGTTAACTATGCAACCCACTGACCTGCTGTTTGTGTCTCATTGATATTTTGTTTACTGTACTCATTCATATGTGTGTACGATCATGCAGGTATTTGTTTTCCTTGTAACGTGTGTGTGTGTGTGTGTGTGTGTCTGTGTCTGTGAGTGTAGGCATTGGTCTCACGGAGTCCCTGGCCATGATGCCTGCCGCCTCTGTGTCTGGACTTTACTTCTCCAACCCTCAGGCTTCATACTTCGCCGTAGGAAAGATCACTAAGGAGCAGGTCCATCTAAGCATCCACTTCTTAAACTGCTACCAGTAATTAGAGACAGGGCTGCTTTTATTGCCATTCCTTTAGAATCAAATGACAAGATCCTCTCTCCTTTTCTTCTTGTTAAATCCTATAAAAAGACCCAGACCAACAATGGCTGTATCTATTGTGCATGTGTCAGGGCCTGATGGCTCTTATTCCTGAGTGAGGTACACTGTTGGACATGTCAGTTGTAGCTTATTTTAACATGCTTCCTTTGTGTTTTGTCCTTGTCTCTCTATGCCCCTCCTTTTTCCTTTCTTTTTCCCCTTATACCCCAACTGAACTTAGTAGAGGGCTCCCCATCCCTGTGCCTTGTACCTGCCATCTCCATGTGCTGCTCATAGCCGTGTGACTGCTCGGGTTTTCTCTCTGTTATTGTAGGGTCTTTAGCTTGTAATACAAAGTGCTTTGTATAATAAAGCACCTTGAATTGAATTGCTGATCCGAGCTGGAGCTGATCAGGCATGAAAGTCGTCCAACTTTTTTTTTTTTTTCATCTTTTTTATCAGTCCTCCGCCTGTTTGTTTTTCTCCTGTCTTTTTCTGTTTTGTTTGTTTGTTTGTTTGTTTGTTTTTGTTTTTTATGCCTACCCGCCTGTATTTCATTACAACTGACCTGCTGACAGGAGGTGTGGATCTTGTCTTTAGTCTGGTATATTAACACTAGAACTGCTGAGGACGTCATGTTGACCCCACAGAAATTTATGTAAAACAGCAATTGCAGCATGCCTGGTTGCCTAGCAGAAGATATTGTTTACACACATTTTGATATGAAGGCTGCCATAACATGAGCCAGAGATAGCTAGAAAGACCCTCCCTTAGCGGTTCCAATGTTAAATTGTTAAATTTTTGTCCAGTGTGAGAGGAAGTGGAAAAATCTCACAAATAAGACAAAACAAAGAAAGACTTTGAAGCTTGGAATGAGTACATAAAAGCAGGCTGAACTTATGGGCTCTGTGCTCATCTCATCTGCAGGTGGAGGACTACGCCAGGAGGAAAGAGATGAACGTGGAGGAGGTGGAGAGATGGCTGGCTCCCATCCTGGGTTATGACAACGAAGTATAATGTGTAACAAAGGATCAGGTTTACAGTCCAACCATTCCACTGAGGCTCACGAGGTGTTACTGTGGCTGCTGACACTCACTGACATCCCAGAGGATATTATTTACTAACCTGTAAAAACACATTGGAGCCCACCCTTTTATCATGCATTTTAAACTGTTGTTTCAGAAGGGGTCATAGAAAGTGTTGTGTAGTCCCTTATGACAAAACCTTAAGTATACATACAGAAATGTGTACTGAACACATGATGTCTTAAAAGAATTGCTTGTCTGTTAATGCAGTCATTTGATCAGTTTTACACAAGGAGAGAAATTGGGTTGCATGATGTGACGTGTCTCTTCCATGGTGCTATACAATCCAGCTAAAAATGATCTGCAGTGCTGAAATCCTTGGGCTGGGTTGTGTACATTGGTAGAAATTATGATTTTTAGTGACACCTTCACCTCCTGATTTTTGCAGCATTTTTAAATGTTTTAATTATTTATGATTGTTCAGTATTTTGGAAGATTTGGTGTTTTGCTTTCTTTTGAGAGTGAGATTAGTTTATCATAAATACTGGGAGTAGGAGGAGATTTAATCCTAACTGTTGACAGTTTATCCATCTGTCAGGCACCAGAGAGGTGGCATTTTAAAAACAAAGCAAAGTGCCTAATTAAATGGTCTTGCTGCACATTCAGTGCGAGATTTCCATATGTGCAATTTTTTGTTACTTGGACAGACCACTTTGATATCCCGTCTAACAAAAACAGCTTTGATAATCTGTAGAAGTGAAGCTTCATGAACAGGATTACTACCAGGAAAAAACAGAGCAGGAGATGAACAAGGGTGGCTGGTGATCAGTACTGCTCTGTTTACATGGTAATTTCTGTGTAATTTGTTTTCCTAATATCTTATCATACTACTCAGGAGTTGGTAAACTGGAACAAACGTCACATCAGTGTGGCTATTATGATTGTTAAGTAGAAAAAGTATACTTATTTAGTTGATCAACACTTCATACTTAACAGACTAATGGAGAAATATGAAAGATGCAGGAATGACAGCACTATCGTAAAATCATTTCTAGAACAATCATCAACATTACCTGATCTTGATGTGAATGGGGTTTCATAAAAGCAAAGGTTTATGGATAATTTTTCAGTGTAATTTATGATGATTGCAAGTGCTAAGTTTAAAATGGTTCTGATTTCCAACCTTGTTCCATGGGTATTTCAATCCACTCAGTGTCCTGTTCACCAATAAAAAAACAGCTTTTCACACTGTTAGATTATTTACATGTATTGTGTGTGTCCCATACACAAAGATCCTGAAACATCTCCTGATAGGATAAATGAAAAAGATTTGCTGGCTGAAGTGCTCTTTACAAAGCTGATGCTGCAGTGTATCTCTGACTTTGTATGGAACTTTAATACTTTCTCAGTCGCTTTTACTTTTGTACATCAAAGACAATGTGGATTTATGATGGTGTGTCACTCCAGATACTGTAAAACTTAAAATAAAACAATCAGACTTAAAATTGGCTCTGTCTTTTTTCTGAGTTTGTGTCAGGTTCACTTTAATATAAAAGCAAAAAGTCCATCTGTGAAAACAGCTGTAGAAAGTCTCTGTGCCTCTGGAGTAGGTTACTGGAAGGGGTATAAAATATGTCTTTGCATTATGGGCAGTGCCCATACCACAAACCTATGGGAAAGAGTTATTGAAGCTAGATTAAGAAGAGAGGTGATGATCAGTGAGCAGCAGTATGGCTTCATGCCAAGAAAGAGCACTACAGTTGCGATATTTGTTGAGTGGAGAAGTATAGAGGTCAGAACTGTTGTGAATCTACAGAAAGCATATGATAGGGTGCCAAGAGGAACTGTGGTACTGTATGAGGAAGTCAGGAGTGGCATAGAAGTGGTGCATTGGTGTGAGGGTGGTGCAGGACAGCAAGAGGGTGGTGAGGTTTTTTCTTTTTTTTTATTGACAAACAATAGACATACAGATAAGACAAGTACAGTACAGAAGAACACAAGACAAGAAAAAAATTCTGTGTGCGTTTGTGTATGTGTGCATGTGTGTACACGTATGCACGAGAGTGTGTGCATGAATATGTATGTTTATTTTTTCCCTTCCCCCTGCCCATCTTTTCCTTCCTTAGATGGAATTATGCAAGTAAACACATGAGCATTCTGGTGGTGGTGATTCATGTTTCGTTGGTAACAGTAATAATACTAACAATGAATTAAGTAATAGATACACACTTAGTCTTGGTCTGTTATAAGCAGGGAAAGGAAATCAGAAAATATAAATGGAAAGACGATAATGTTAACAGTAGAAGAAGCAGACAAATAAATAAATAAAGAGGTGCCACTGGAGCCAGTGTGGACAAAGAAGCTAATCACTGGGAGAATCCAGAGGTGGTTCAGCAGGGTGAGGCTGGTTAGTATTTGTTAGTATTCCCTATTATTTTTTCCTTCTTTCCACATTCTTTCCCACCTCTCCTTCTTCTTTGTAATCGTTATTTGATTAGTACATTAGGACTGGTGTGCAACATGGTTCACCCTCAGACCTAGTCAGAGAAGGCTGGCCCATTGCATGACCCCCTCAAAAGAAATAGCCCCCAGACCAAAAGGAGGGAGCCTTACTGGGTCAGTGGTCGGTTGATTTAAATCGCTGAGGGTGGCCTTCTAACTCTGCCTATGCTGCCCACTCCCTGGTACTCTGAGCTCATATCCCCCAGCTCCGATGGACATATTGGAAACATGTTAGTGCGAAGTGTAAAATAAACAGCAAATAAATAATAACATCACCCATAACAACAACAATAATAATAATAATGAGAAGAAGAGGAAGAGGATGAGGAAGAAAACAATATAAAGAATGACATGAAGAATAATCATGGGATATTGGGGAGCAGTACTGTTGTGTGGCTAGTTAATTGAACATATTTGGGGTATACACAGCAAAAATATAATAATAATAAATAAGTAAAAAAAACAATAATAATAATAAATGATTAATAATAATAACAATAGTATCAACAGCAACCATGATAATAATATTAAAGATAATATCAGTTATAACAAGTATTTAAACTATTTACATCTTACACACTAGTCACTAGTGACTTGAGAACAAATGTAGTGCTAATAACTGCTACAATGGCATCAAACAACACTACAAGTATAGTGTTGTATGTGTGTGCTTTGCTGTGTAAGCATATCAGTATTATACTGAGAAGGAAGGAAAAGAGGGAAGAGAACTGAAAATAGACAGTGAAAGAGGAGTGAAGAATGAACGGAGAGAGAAGGGGTTATGATAGCTAGAGATGGGATGATTTGGAACATGGGTGTTACCTAGTATTGTGCTGTGAGTATTATTCATTGAGTTGCAAACTGAGGAAAGGCTCCCAGGCATTCTGGAATAGATGTATTTTTTGGTTGATAGAGGCTGTTATTTTTTCCATTGTCATATGTTCAATAAAGAAGTCTATCCATACTGAGATGTTCAATTTTTTCCTACTTTTCCAGTTTAAGAGTGTTCTGTCCTTATTGTGCGCCCCTTTGCTCAACTTGACAGACAGCTAACAGCTTCAATAAAAATCAGACACAGAAGTAAGTTCAAGGCTTTTACTTCGTCCTTGGTCGAATGATCGACTCCTTTTTTGTAAAACTAAAAATAGACATAAAACGTATGTTACAAAATGTCTT
>VUQI01031337.1:0-10553 GCA_015106735.1 Paratilapia polleni
CCCCCCCCACCACCACCACCACCACCACCACACACACACACACACACACCCTTTCTCTCTCTCTCATCCTCGGTCTGTCTATTAGCCTCTCTCTCTCTCTCACTCTCTCTCTCTCTCTTTCTCTCTTTCTCTCTTTGAGGATAAAGGGATTAACATGAACATTCTTGGCAGATAATGAGAGACGACAAAGCTGGTCACATGACCCCCTCAAAAGTTTCCACTACTTTGCTGTAAACATCACCACCCCCCACCAGAATCCCCACCACACACACACACACACACACACACAAGCACATACATACAAACACAAGCATAGTACCTGACCACTACAAACCAGCTCCTCATGTCCTAGACCCAAATTGAAAGACTGGATGAATCAAGAATCTGTTCAGTATTATCAGTAATGCTGAGTTTTAGCAAGACTTCTTACACTTGTCAACATTTAAACATAAGCAGTCAAAGAAAAGCAATGGCATGCAACATGTAACACATTACAGTACTAAACTCAGTGTGCTAAAGTTATTAATCCAAAAAGTAGTTGTCACATGTGTTACATAAATTCTTTAATTATCTGCACAATGGGCAGGTAGAAAGAGAAAGCCAACATGCCCTTTTGCACTTGCACTACACTCAACTGACTTTAGTTGGTGGTTTGGTTGATTTCTAGTGGACTAGTAAGAAACACCTAACTACTAAAGGGGTTCTGAAACAACACAAAATGAAAGCACCTAGCCAGACACTACATATTATGCACATGATTGAAGCTTGTAGCTTTTACTGTAGGCATAGACATACAGTCATCACACATTGGTCAAACGTTGAATGGGAATGCTTAGACAAAATTAATGCGAAACAAATTTGTTTTTCTATATAAAAATCCAGTCTTTGTCTTTAATTTTCTTGATAGGTGTTCCACACAGTTCTTAAATGTGAGTCTAGCATCTAGCCAGAGTCCTAAGTATTTATAGAAATCAACAGTTTCAGCTTTATGACCATGATGGGTTTGAATATAGACTGCCGGCTGGATACTTTTAGGTGACCTTGTAAATGTCATGCACATAGTCTTATCAGAATTTAAAACAAGCTTGTGTGTGATAAGAGATTTATAAAATGTATCAAAAGCAGACTGTAGATTTGCAATGGCCAGATTGAGGGAAGAGCCAGTGACACAAAAAATTGTGTCATCTGCATAAAAATGTATATTACAGATTTGGGTGGCAGAGATAATATTGTTTGTGTACAGGGTGAAAAAAGGGGTCCCAGAATTGAGCCCTGTGGAATACCTGTCCAAATGGCAAGTGGACTTGAAACCTTTGGCAACTACAATCTGAGATCAGAAAGATAATCATGAAACCATTTAAGGGACTGTTCATCTAAACTGACTGAGAATAAATTTTCTAATAAAATGTCATGATCTACCGAATCAAATGCTTTTGATAGGTCTATGAAAAGTGCAGCGCAATACTGATGATTATCAAGGGCTTCAGTCACATTATTGAGTACAGATACTGCAGCTGTTGCTGTGCTGTGACATGATGTAAAACCTGATTGCTCTGACTGTAAAATGTTTTTTGTTTCCAGATACACTTTCAGTTGATACATTTTCAATTAGGGACTCCTAAGACTTGTGCTAGCCAAGACCATTTTGAGATAAGGCAATAATTATTTATTTATTCACTAGGGTCAGCTTTATGCAGTGTCCCACCTGTGCAGCCTTCCAGATTTTTGGGATTTTTGCCTGTAGCAAGTGATAAATTAAGAATATGAGTTATAGGTGCAACGATCAGATCAGCACTGAGGCGATGGATTTAAATTGTCCTCACCCTTAGATTTCTTTGGGTTTAAGGTGGACAGTTTACCTCCCTACGACTTATTGAGATAAAAGATAAATTTTTTTTCGGAGTTTAGAATCCAGCTATTGTGGGTTGTTTCTGACATTAGAAGGAAAAGACGGAAATAGTGATTTAGTCTTGAGTGTGTGTTTTTTTATTTACTCATACAAATTTACTTTTGTGCATGACAATATTGGATGTGTGCATTCTGATGTGTTTTTTTAAATTAAAGTAATGCTTAATTTAAGTGGCTGCTACTCACACGAACACCAGTCAGCCCAGCCCATTTGCCATTCATCTCTCTCTCTTTGCTCCACTGGGTCCAACATAGACAGAGCCAATGTGTGAACACTGCTTTGGCTGCTGATTTGGGGGTGGATTACACTGCTGTCTTCCAGAGCTCTTTCTCACTTGATGTCTTACTCTTTCTTCACTTGCTCTCTATTCTGAACCACTGTTTATATTTTTCTCTCATCATCACTACCTATTTCTCTCTTGTCCACACACTAATTCCAAGTTTATTCAGTTTTTTTATTCTCTTTTGCTTTTCTATGTGTCTCTCATTCAGAAATAGACACTGGCCCTAGACTAATCAGGCCATTAAATCACTCATTATTCTTCACTTGGCTATAATCTCATGCATACAAACAGACTCGTGTGTACACACAAATACACACTTGCACACTGGAGCCACGCAGGCCACTTCTCTAAGTCAAAGTGGCAACCCGAAGTGAATTACATTAGTGTCCTGGTAACCAGAGTGATTTATGATGAAATCTATTTTACTGTTGCTTTTATTTGTCTTTTATGATACCGTATGTGTTTTGTGGCCAGGTTTATTTTCTGCCGATGTGTAAGGTCAAATAGAACCATTTGAACCTTGTTCCTTCAAACCTCAGCCCTCGATATTTATTGCTTTTCTCATTTCTTAATTTATCCAAAGTTGGATGGATGGGAAAGATTCCTAAGTATGTACAGAGAAAGCTACAAATGAGGTTCACATGCATAAAGGTCATTTTTAAATATGATTATTTCCAAGTACATCTTCACTACCTTCCACTGATGGATAAAAGTACACATTTCTTGGTAGTAGATCGAAAGCAATTTTTCAGTCCTACCACTGTAGGCAGGTACTATTGACAAAATATTGCCACCAGGCAGTGTGTCTGAGGAGCAGCTTCAGAGAGGAAGTGAGAGTTTAAATTACAAATGCACCGCCATTACCACCTTGTGATGCTCAGTCAACGAGGTCAGTGACAGCCCTCTGGTCACAGTGAACCACATTAGCACAGTGTAGCCCTCCATTTAAGCTCTTTTAAAGGGGTTTATTTCACTTCTTTGACTCCACATGAAGCCCCCTTAGGTCTTGTAAAAGCGGGGACCATCGATGGCTTTCATATCCTCATTGGCGAGGTCATGGGTTTACAGAGTTCCTTTGTGTTTTATGGCTCCACAGGGACAGCGTGTACTGTCTGCAGAACTAGTATTACCATACAGAGAGAGGGTTAGGGAGAGTTCAGACATAGCCCAATTCTGTAAATCAAACACATCCCACATCCGTGTACTCTTACATGCTCACTATTGACAGCACAAGTGGTTTATGTTTCCAGCCATCTGCTTGTTATATATGCCTCATCAACAGAGTGGCATCATCAGCTGGCTCTGCCTCCCATTGAGAACAGAAAAGGCAACTGACGTTTATTTATTTATTTATTTTAATTCTGCTGATGCTTGTTTTTGATTTTGATTACATTTCATTATTGCCAACTCATGCTTACAAATATGGAAAATATTCTTTACATATTTTCATATCCCAAAAAATAAATGTCAAAACCAGTGTCTCAAAGAGGACACAAAGGAAGCTCTAGTTATAGCACTCTCTAGAAAAGCCAAAGATAGGAACCAGTAACAATTATATATTTGTGTGCGGTGCTGTATTGTAGATTTTAAAAATATTTGATGAATTTTGATGAAGGCATTCATCAGTTTCATTCCATTTACCTTTAGCTCTTTGGCTCCTGGAAATATAGAGGTAAAAGAGGTCTTATGCAAGTAGAGCAATTAAGAACTAATATTGATTATCCATATTATTACAAGTTGGAAAATATGAGTATAATTATAATATATAACAATAATTGTGGCGCATTTAAACACTTCTTTATGATTTAGTAATTTAAAGCATAGTGTCTAACTACAGTTTCTTGTTATATTTCGTGTACAGTAATATTATATAAGTCTTATCCGCAAAAAAAAGAAAATGACGGCACTGTAAGAAAACCACAAATTACAAATATTATAATAAAATATGACTATCGCTACATTTTATTTTGTTGTCTTAGTGTCCTGGTATTGTGTTTCTGTCTCACTGTCATGGCTTACTGGTACGCTCATTATTAGTAATATTAGTGACACCTGTGTTATTGCTGCTATATGTTAAGTCAAAATGTCTGCTTGGAATAAGCTTGTTGTATTTACTGTATACAGGGCAACTCCAAATTCATCTTAATTTAAAATAAAAGTTTTACAGCATGGTTTTAATTTATATTGTTCTTTGTACTTTTGGTTATATTTTCTGTTAATGATGCACACTTTGTTCTGTAGATTTGTAAATACTGGGAAGAGATTTGTCAGCTAGTTGTCCGTCACAGATGGTGATGCTCTAAACTGTCAAAGATAAACAGTGCAGATAGAATATTTACAACTCATCCACATCGGTATGGCATTGAGTGTGGACCAGTGCAGTGCACCACTGCATAACAGTCAGGATCTATGTAAACATAGATTATTAGTTAAGTCACAGTAAAATGATTTCTTTCATTTGTTTTCTTTAATTGTGTTCTGTATGGCTTCAGTAAAGACAAGGAAGCAGATCCTTGTTAGATCAACACACCAATACACACTTCTTATTGTCCAAAACAGTCTTTCCTCATAGGCAGCACAGACTGCAGAGCAAAGTTCTTCTGCGTGAAATAAGGAGAAAAGTCAGACTGATTTCACAGTCAGGAAGTCACACCAACAAAGTATGCAGTTGCTGCTTAGTCTTCATGGATGTTTTTTCTTTTTTTTCTATCTGGTCAGGGCATTTCCTTCATAATTCATAATCACTCCTTCATTCAGATTTACTCCCATATATAAAAACATTTACAATCAGGTATGTTAACAGCTATATTCAGTTTTCTTACTTTCTGCTTCTCTCCCCACCATCCCAGGCATAAACAAACCACTGACTCCATCCAGCTGACCATTCATAACAACGGTTGCCCTGGACACTGCCAATAGGAACAGATGCTGTTTGGCTTGTCTTCTGTATGACCCCACTGACCTTTGAACCTATTGTTTCCAAAACAGGCTGCCTCCATGTCTTGCCTGGGTCTTTAAGTTCAGCATGTTTATCCCTGGAACTCTAATGTTTTGTGTTTTTCTTTGTCGTGTTACAGATATAAAGACCTTGTTGTCCCAACATTGGGAGACAAGAAGAAACTGTCTCCGGAGGAGAAATGTCGCTCAGTTCTGCAACAGTCAAAACTCCAGGGATGGCAGGTGTGTTTGTGTCGTGTGTCTTTTTCTGTCTCCATCAATAATGAAAGATTTGCCAAATGACTTAATCCCTGACCCTCTGTTTGAAAGATCCCATGGAATCCTGACAACTTGTTCCAGCTGTCCTACCTCATCAGAATTCGACTCACATACGCACACACAGCAGCATGGACCCCTCCAACCCCCCTCTCTCCTGTCTGCCAGACTGCTGTTGTGTCTGAGTGTGTGACCCCACAGGTCACACATGCATACACACTCCTCCACAATGCCCCGCAGACACTTTTCATAAAGCCCTGCCTTATTCTCACACACACACATGCACACACACACTCGTTTTGACATCTTAGTGGGGAACTCCATTGACATAATGCTTTCCCTAGCCCCTTACCCTAACCCTAACCATCAGAAATGAATGCCTAGCCCTAACCCTTACCCTAAACCTAACCATAACCTAATTGTAACTCTAAACCTAAAACCACGTTTTGAGCCTCAAAAATGCTGAAAAATGCCTTCTTTGTGAGGACCAGCGTTTTGTCGTCACAAATCATGGTTGGTCCTCACAACTATAGTTTCATGTGAATTTTTGTCCTCACAAAGATCTCTAAACGAGTACACACACACACTACTCCTACAAGTAGCTTGTGTTGGAATGAATAGGGGCTATCTGTGGAAGTATGTCACCCTCACAATCCTTGCACCTGGTATAGAGTGACCTCTGTCACCCCTCAAAAGCTCCCTATGTCCAGGAAGTGAATGCATTATCAGCATGCAAACCCACACCCTAACCACGCTCCACACCCACCTATTATCATAAATTATTGCTACATCACTGGTCTCCCATTTCTCAACTATAAAGCCACACTCTTCGGAGATTTCCAAAAGAAAACAGCCTCACGGGGTCTTCTGGCTACTCCTGGTAGCTGATGAAAATGGCAGTGTAATAACCATATATATATATATGTTTTATCAGAATGCGTGTTTCATTGTCTGTGTAGATGGGCAGCAGTAAAGTGTTTTTGAGATACTGGCAGGCAGACCAGCTCAACGACCGCTGCTACCAGCTTCATAAAAAGATCATCACCTGTCAGAAAGGTAATATCCAAGACAACAAATCATCTACCAGCATGTTATTTTAGAGTTTATGTGTCAGTCCATGACACCTCTGATGACTTTGTCTTTGTCTCTACCCTATGTCTCAGTTATTCGTGGCTGGCTAGCCAGACAGAAGGTCCATCGCAGACTGTCGTTACAACACAAAGAGGAGTGCAGTGTGCAGCATTTCCTGCAGGGGGCAGAGGACATGGGGCTGCGAACCTATGACCAGTTGGTTATCCAAAATGCCTCGGACATTGCAAGGGAAAGCGACCGCCTGCGCTGTCATGGCAATAGCCTGCTCAATACCCTTAGCAGTAGCCCGCCCCTTGGTGAACGACCTGAGCCGGTGGGCAAAGAGGAGGATCAGCCAGTCAGGAGGTAAACGAGCAGACACCTCTACGGCTTACACACTTTTATTCAGATCTGAAGGCAAACATCAGATTTTCAAATAATATTTCACTTGATCATCAATAGATTTCCACTGTTCTGGTGATTAGAGCTGCAGTATTTTGCCCATCAATTGATTATTCAATTGACAGAAAATTCATTTAAAAAACTGAATATTTTTTCATTTTCTCTGTTGGTCAAAAAAAACATTTGAATACACATCTTGGCCACTTTTAGCCATTTTCTGACATTTTATAGACACTGATCAATCAAAACCATAGTCTCACTAAGATAGAGTTTTCATTACTCATTATAATATAATTCATGTGATAACCTCATAGTAAATGTAGCATCATTTAGCCTGGAGAATAACAATCGTAGACATTTACAGGATTTATGACTGTGTGAAGGAATCATTTGCCTTCATAATTGTGTGTGTTTATTCATCCATGTGCTTGTGTGTGGCCATGCCAGCACAGCATGTGCTTCCTGATTAATGATGTCATTGTATACCTGTGCGCTGCAGACTTTTAATTGTACGTTTCATGATGGATAGTCAGATAATGACTTGCGTTATCAGATTGTTTTCATATTGTGTTGCTCCTATGGAACACTATCCTTATCTCCACCTCACCTCGTTCCAATATACTAACATATTACACTTGGAGAAAATGAAATAACTCTGGAGGCCTGACTTGGAAAGTGTAAAAAAGCAATAAGGTTTTTAGAGGTGATGCTAAATAAAGGACCTTCATAATACCTGAAATGTGACTGATATTTCAACAGTATTAGACTTGTGAGTGTGTGCATGTACTATATTCTTGTGCTTTCTGTGGTATGCTTTATAAATATGTGCATTATTTCAATGGATTCTTTCTTTGTCTGCAGAGAAAGCAGTGCTATATCATTTGTATTGACTATTGCTGCTTTTAGACAGAAATTGGTTTCATTTCAGTTTGATAAATATTGGTGACTAAAATCATAACAGGACAAAACTTTTTGACAAAATAACAAATTGTTCAGCATTGACTTCAGTTTGATTTGTTGTCACATATCCTAAAAAGACACGTGTGGGGTCACATTTAAACTCCTAAATCATTTTAACGACCAGCAGCTGAAAGTAAAACACAAAAACATGAAAACATATCAGAGAGCACCAACTGCAACAGTGATATAAGAGGCATATTTTCTGTAAATTGTTTCCTTGTGCATGTAACATCTGCTAACAAGTCACACCTTCTGCATTGTAGAGGGTAGAAAAGGGTACTTACATGCACATGTTCCCCCAGCTTCACCTACTGTAATTTCTCTGCAGATTTTTAAAATGCCTCTCCTGAGAACCTCCACAAATCCTGCCCACCCACCCCTGACCCCATACCTGCAATCAGGAAACTAACAGATGGCTCGCCCAGATTAGTCAAGGAAATATCAAACTGTATGATATCAAATTACAGCAAGGAGATTATGTTTAATCTCTTTAGTCTTTTTTCCTTCTTTTGCCCAATTTATCTCATATCTGTGAAATGACATTTGAAGCAAGCATACTGTATATTGAGTTTGATTATTGTGATGATCTAAATTATAAAGTTAACTCAGTCATCTGCAAATGGTCAAACAAAACATTTTTTTCTATCTTTTGAACATAAATGTGTCATTCTTTATATCCATTTGTAGAGTGGTGGAGAAAAATGCAAAAGTGCACGAAGGCCCTACCAATGGAGGAAATCGTGTCATTCGCCACTTTCGTTCCAGCTCGGTACCAACCCCCCTCGCCTTTGAGAACATGGTCCATTCCTCTGCAAGTCCACCCATCAAACCAGCCTTGCAGCAAGTTGTCCATATAAACGAGGATGGAGCAGGTGGGGGAGGTCTTTCCTCTCCTCGTAAGCAACCTCCTCCCAAACCAAAGAGAGACCCCAACACCCGCCTGAGTGCATCTTATGAAGCAGTTAGTGCAGGCCTGACGATGGCTGCCAAAGAGTGCTCCACTCCAGAGGGGTATGCTTCGCCAGCTGGAAGCCCCCCTAAATCCCAACTGTCCCCCACAGACCCAGCAGGTAAATCACCTCTACTGGTCAATAGGAGATATAACAGATGGCGGTGCCTCATTGCATATTGATTTGACTTTCTTTGTTTTGTTATTTCCTCAGCTTTGTCCAAGCCCCGTCCCCACAGTGATGACTACACAACTATGAGAAAAGTACCACCCCCAAAACCCAAGCGCAGCCCCAACACTAAGCTAACGGGCTCATATGAGGAGATTAATGCTGTAGCACCCCAACTCCATCAGCTGCGCCCGGCTGATGTAAAATTGGCCCTGCTTTCGCGTGGTGGGGGATTTGGAGGCTTGATGCAGAGGGCAGCCTCTATAGATGCCCCGCAAGGGGTAGCACTAAGCCTGTTCAAGGGCCATGATGAAGAAGATGTTTATATAGAGATGTTGGGGTCCCAGCCACGGGCACGAAGCCTCCAGGAGCCACCTGATAGCCCAGAACAAGCTGACTCAGAAGCTGTCTATGAGGAGATGAAGTATTACCCTTCTGAAGACGGTGGAACTGCTGCCACTGTGGTCACCAAAGCAGCCAAACTGGAGGCTCTAGGACTGAATTTGGTGGGATTGGGGACATCCCCTCCTCAGAGCACAGAGACCAAACGAATGGCAACAGGTGTGGCTGCTGCTATGGACACTGCTCACTCACAAAGTACATCAAACAATGGAGCACCCAAAACCCAGCATGGAAAAGATGGCAGCTGTGACATTCCTGCACCTTTCCCCAACTTGCTCCCCCACCGCCCTCCTCTCCTGGTATTTCCACCCTCCCCTGTCACCTGTTCTCCTGCTTCTGATGAGTCGCCCCTCACTCCCCTGGAAGTAAAAAAGCTGCCGGTGTTTGAGACAAACCTCAACTACGCTACTGGTCCAGACAGCCCTCTGTCCCCACAGTACGCCCGCCAGAGGGCTGACTCTTCCCCAAGCCTCACGGTCCTCATGCCAGAGAAGAAGTCTACACCTCCACTCACCCCTCCACCTCCACCTCCTCCCCCTAGTGCCCCACCTCCACCCTACAGACCTCCTTCACACTTCCCCTTCCCACCTGAGGCCAGCTTCCTGGCTCTGACACGAGCAGCATCTGTCACTGGGAGCTCAGATTCCCCCAAAACATCCTCACAAAGGGCAGGTGGGGAGCCGCTGGGGAAGCCACCTCCCTACTCCCCTGTGAAGATGTCTCGTCCTGAGCCTCGAAGAGCCCACTCGTGCTCCTCGTCTCCCTTGCTGTTCAACCCAGCCAATGGCAGGCCCCTCACCAGCCCCCTGGATGAACTCAACACCCTCTTCAGCTCTGGACGCAGCCTACTGAGGAAATCTGGCCGCAAGATGAGAGATGGAGGTCTGTCAGTAGACACACATTCCTTGTTATATGTGCATATAAATTAGAAAGTAAATGCTTCTTCCTCTAATTGCTTTTTCCTCTAATTTTTGTTTTTTAATTGCATCTACACCGATCAGGCATAACATTATGACCACTGACAGGTGAAGTGAATAACACTGATTATCTCTTCATCATGGCACCTGTTAGTAAGTGGGATATATTAGGGAGCAAGTGAACATTTTGTCCTCAAAGTTGATGTGTTAGAAGCAGAAAAAATGGGCAAGCCTAAGGATTTGAGCGAGTTTGACAAGGGCCAAATTGTGATTGCTAG
>VUQI01031339.1:18507-34817 GCA_015106735.1 Paratilapia polleni
CTCCGTCCTTTTTCTCTCCGTAACGTTAATTTGTATTTCTCCTCACATCGGAAAGCTTCTCCGGCCGAGCAAAGGCGGTGTTTGGCAGCTGGATGTCCTTGAGTATAACGCGATATCCAGGTGATATTCGTGGAAACCCTCCGTTATTTTCCCGTTTGGCGCAGGTACAAGCCGCTGTCAAGTCTCTCAGCTTTTTGTATTCCCTTTGAATCCGTATTGTAGATTATGGTTACATGTGCATGATACATGAACATACCGCGGTGTTTTCAATCACTGATCCAGCGGCGACACTGTCATTTTTAACCGCCGACAAGCCGCAGCTGCTCCGTTAAACCGGTCGGGGAGGTGAGACTCGTTTCTTTGCAGTATCACCCTGAATTATTTCTTGCCCACCTTTTTTCTCTGAGAATTGAACATTGAGACAGATAGCGTTGTAGAGGTGGGGTGGGGCAAACGGCTCTCACGGAACCCTGGGAACGAAGACCAGTGGTCAAGTTTTCCGGGACCGAGAAACTCAATTTCCGCTTGCAACTTTCACATTAAAGGCCGAATGGAAGCGTAAGCAGAACTAGTCACAAAATAATCACTAAAACAGAGGTTTCCAAACAGAAAGCAACAAATATTTACACACGAAAACGCAAAAACAAATCATAGGGCAAATTAATTTTTTAAATGTTTTTCTTGGGTTAGGGTTTTGGCATGACCTTCTTCAGACTCTGAACCCCACAGTTTGAGAACCACTTCCTTAGAGGGAAGTGTCACTAATAGAAAGCTGGTCTGAATGATGACCTTTATCGTATGATTAAATATTTCTGCCTCAATAGGAGCGGTCGACAATGTCCACATTTGAAGGGAGCAATGGGCCAGTGAATGATTTGAGTATGAAAATCATGTCAATCATGATAACTCTAACTTTGTTTTGGAGAAAAGCAAAAAGGAAACCCTTTTTTTTGTAAAAATGTAAATAGTTTGTGATGTGTATCAGATTACATGTTCTGATAGCAGGGATTAGGGTTAAGACTGGGGTCATCTTCACTGATCACTGACACCTCACAGGGATGTGCCATGGCCTTCACAGTCATTAGCTCTTCACCCTAACAAATACTGAAATTTAGCCCATGAATACCATGTCAGATGGTGCTCTTCACCATCATCACCAAAGCATCAAATGAGGGAATATCTTTTGAACAACAGGGTTGTCAAAGATTTTCTGGTCGCATGTGGTGGCCCAAGACCTTACTAAGACTCTTTATTGTTGCTTTTTTCTTTAATTTGTCATACAGGGTGCAGGGTCTTTATAAGTATACTTTCTAAAATGTGCATTTAATACATCAAAAGGCTTAGGTTGGAGCTTCACCTAATAATGAACGTTATTCTGTGGATTAAATGGTTAATTTATTATTTATTTGCTCTATAAATTGTAAGAAAATAGTAAGCCAAAATGATAACAGCTCCTATAATTTGTCCAACAGTCCCAAAGAAACCCAGTTTACTCCTATAAGTGACAGAAAAAAGGAAAGGGCTTCCTGATAAATATTCCTGGAGCAATAGCAAACCCAGAGAATGGCTTAAAAATAAAAATCAGGCATCCAAGCACCACTGAAGAGAAAATTAGAAAGAAAAAAACAGCCTTACATATTTTTGCTATGTGAAAATATTTACACGTTTCACAGATTTTCACAGCTTTTTGTGAAATTGCCTGTAAAGAGCTGTGTCTGAACTTCACAAAACTAACAGCCGCACTAGAAGAATTTTGATTTTGTAGCACATATTTGTGAATAAATTATTGTTTGGATACTAAACTTGGTAGAAAACTTGTTTTCGTGCAAAGGAGAGAAGGTTCGGGCTGTTATTTTGAAGGTAAGATCAGAGAACTTCTGGTTTCCGCTTTGATGCCGCTTGACGCATCTGGAATGAAGCAGGGTCGGATCACATGATTGCCCGGAGCGTCATGAAGCAGAGGTACAGAAGGGGAGAGGCGCCCTCTTTGAAGCAAAATGATTATTATCCTATCCACCCAAAACGCCTTAATCAATACTTCTGACAACCTTTAGATCAAATTATTAAAACAAAAGTTCACATACAAAAAAAGGTGGATACCACCAATACTCTGCCAATAGAAGTAACATTCATGTTCTAATATTGCTATCAGACGCTAATAAGTGAAGGGCAGTGGCCTTGTTTACCAAATTTCTTCAGGTGGCAGAAATAGGAAAAAGTCAGGCTACTATGAAGGTCTCCATCAAGTCCCAAATCAAAGTGTTTCAATCCCTACATGAGCTACTGTGTGCCATTTAACCAATTCACTGCCACACACAGTCAAGTATCAGATTTAATCTTCCAACCTTTTAGAGAAAAATTAATGTGATGTTGTACATATTAACAGTTAAATAGCATGTTGTCTTGTCTGATAGAAAAAAGTAAACCCCCCCTCTATAACATTATTTTAATACATAGATATCACTTCATTCCACGTCAAAAAGAATAAGAAAGTGGTGATGTCCTGTTGAAATCTCGTTCTATAAGCTGTGAAGAAAATTTCATTAAATATAAAAGCATCACAAAACCCGACTAAAATGGTTGATATATAACAAATGCAGACGCTCTCATACAGGACACCAGCAGCTGAAAGGATAAATCATGTGCCATGCCTTTTGCACCAAACCTCAAACCAATTCAACACCTAATGGAGATTGTGAAGCAGCATTTAGGTGGCTGGTCATTCTCCAGTAGACCTCAGAAACCGAGGGTTTTCTGGTGGCTCTTGGTGGCACATTGCTTTAGTAACACCTATGTTGGGTTTATCTTTAAATTAGTGTTGAGAGACTACCAACAGGACAAATTTTTAGGGTATGTCATGGCTAATGCTAATACTGGGATATGTCTATTTTATCTTATGTCTTTAAAAAAAAAACATGATGAAACGTGCACCAAACATCCAACAGGAACAAGCTGTAGTAATACTGTAGTTTTCATATTATAACACCAAATATTGTGTTGTCACTCTTAATCATATGAGCAAAACTTTGTATTTAGAGGATAAGGGTAACAAACTGAACCAGCTATTTGACAGCTAAGCAGCAGAGGAAAATGGTTAAATGTTCTTTGTTTTGGCAACTCCAACAACATTAGAAAAATATGTTTTTTCTGTGGATTTTGATTTTTGAGTTTGAATGACTGAAGGCTTCCTTCAAAGGGGAACACCCAACTCCATATTTGTATTCTTGGACTCTACTAGAGTAACTTTGTATGATTAACAGTTCAAAAATAAACATATTTATCTTATACTGGGTCTTGATGCAGCCCTTTAGTTCATCCTCTGTTTGAAACAAGCTGTTTTAGCTCCTTTCCTCTGATTGGCTACCCCTCATAAACAGAAAGTTTGAACCACAGATAGTAAAGAAAGGTGGACGTAGCGTTCGGGTCTGAAAAGTGAAGGCAGCGCTGAAGTTTCTTAAACTTGCTTTCCTTTTAATAATCAGCAGAGGGCGACTCATCTGGTTGCAAAAAAGACTTCCGGTTGTATAAAAGTCTATGGGAAAATTCAGCTCCCTCACTCTTTTACCTTAGTAAACACTTTCCTGATGCGTTTATGAGCACAATCGCTAATTTCAAGTCACCTTTACTATAATACATGAAATCTCTCTCTGCATGTATGTTTGTTTCATTGTCCGCAAACTCCTCCTAGACCATTAGGAGTTGAACAACCAAACTTGGCACACAGGTACGTTTTAGGCCGCTGAAGGTTCTTATCCATATCAGATATTATGATGTCATCGTGTTGCCTAGCAGCCACGTACCAATGGGCTAAAATGACCCATTTTTAGCATTTATTCACCTAAAAAAAAAAAACTTAAAAAAGTATTGTATCATTTTCATTTCACAACAATAAAGTCTAATTTATGCACACAAAAGTTGAATTATGCATGATATGTTATGATGCCATCATGTTGCCTGGCAACAAACTAGCAACAAACTAAAATGATCCATTTTTAGCATATAAACTACTATCTACCACCCCTGTTTTTTACTGTTTGCCAACAGCACAAAAAGGCCAAACAATACATTAGCATGGGCATGTACTAGTACTGAATAAAACATAACAGTTTATTTGCTAAATTATGGTCATTATTAGAGTTTGAAAGGATTAACCAGGATACGCTCACTTGTCAGTCACAAATTGTTAGCCAGTGAGTGTGTGGTTTCACAGTCAGATCCCCACCTCACTCATCACATCCGGTTTCAAAATACCAAGAGGGGGACAGCAAAAAACACTAAACCTGAGGCTTCATAAAAGGTCTCCAGTAACCAGTAGGTGATGTTACATTGTGCTTGCTTTTAAGGATATATCACTGATATCATACTGATCCAAGAGTAGAAAAAAACTGTCTGAAACAGAGTGTTTAGAGCAGTCTAAAGCCTGAGCTTTGGGCTTATTGCTTGTACATATGCTGACCATGTTTATTGTGAGCACCTACCATTATAAGAGCATATATATTACATGATATGAAAATGAGGAAAACGATAATAGGTCGTAATAGGTCAACCCCAAACTCCTCCTCCTATTTAAATTCATTCTCCGGACATTGAGAGCCATTCGAAATAAAGGATTTCCTGTCATCTTCACTCACCTGATGGTGATATAGATATATAAGTGGCTCTTTGCCCTTTAGATCTCAGATGCATGCATATAAACACTGTACACACACACACACACATACTCACACACACACACACCTCCCTCCATACATGCGTCAAGAGGTAAGGGAAAGAAGCTCAGGGCAAAACACATAAAGGTCATCAATGACAACTAAATGCTACTGTGGCTCTTTAATGAATGCCCACAGACAGCTGATAAAAGTACTATTAACTTCAATTTCAGAAGCAGGTTAAAGGCAAAATCTCTACAAACAAAACTTTTCTCACTTCTACAGTGTTTCTTCTTAACAAAAAAATGTGTGCTCCGACCAGAAAGTTTTACCAATAGGAACTAAGTTTTACTGATAGGAACTTTGTACAATGAACTGCAAACTGTCAAATCGGGTGGTAGCGGAAAATATGAGAGTAAACACATCCACAAATGCAAATGATTTGATAATATGTGTCATTTCTGTAGGTGTGAGCAAAAGATCCTTTGTCCTTATACTGTCCTTTGTGTTATAGGTACAGTGTTGGTTTACCTGGAAGGTGTAGTGAATGAGAAAACTTCCAATTATATTAAGTAATCAGCTACATTATGGTATTTATTGTGCACACTAACTAAGGAGACTAATGTAAACTGAAAACACTTACAGGCAAATCATATCAGATCATATTTGTCCTTCTGGTTTTTCCCTAACCAAATCATTTCTCTTATCTATAGTGACTGGCTTGAAAAGACAACTTTGTGTTATCAAACAGCAGACACTTTAAAACGTAAGGAAAGCAGACATATAAATAATAAAGTTATTGACGACTTAATTCTATTTAGCTCTGTTTTGTCCAGGGTACTGGCAAGGGTGTCTGAGTCACTTCAGATGTGGGACTAAAAAGAAAAAAAAGTCGCTATCCAAACAGATCTGGACCATAGACTGTATTTAAAACATGCACGTGGCCACTGTGGTTTGTGGACGCTGCATTTTGAAGCCTCGGTGTTACAATTTTGGGCACCACCATGTCACAGTCAGCTAAGTTATCAGCTAATGCTACAAAGCTTGTTTAGCAAGCTGCATACATAAACTGTATAGGTGCAACACATAACCCCCTGATCAGTGCTAAGAAAACTGATAAAAAAATAGAATTTCACTCACCAAAACTGACAGTCAAGCTCCAAATACTGATCTGTACCACACAGCAATGCAAGTTATTTGTCAGATGATTTCCTCAGCAAAGCTGCAAAATGCACCAACATCAGAAACACGTTCAAAAGATCCAGTTCAGTGACTCAAATTCACGGACTTGGCGCCTAGCAGAAACCTGTCAGCTACCCCTGGCCATCAAAGTGGCCACCCCTCTAACTTTAAACCTTAAGATCAAAACAGGTAAGTTGCATAAAAAAAAAAAAAAAAATCACTCCTGTACAGTTATCATGAAGGGATAGAGTAGCTATAGAGACCAAAACTGTTTTGTACCAGGCTGTAAACATGCTTTTTAATGCTGTTTAGTGAGTGTTTTGACATAAGAGTGTGGGGACTGATTCACTTTTGGAGGCAGCCTCAAGTGACCACTCGAGGAACTGCAGTTTTTGGCACTTCGATATTGGATTTGCCGCTTTGCCTCCTTACTTCTGGCACCCTTAGGTACTGGTATTTTTTACTCTGGGTCACTACACTGTCAGGACTTACTGAGACACTCTGAACGGAGCTACGCTCACTGGCCACTTTGTTAGGTACACCTTGTTAGTACCAAGTTGGACCCCCTTTTGCCTTCAGAATTGTCTTAACTCTTCGTCGTATACATTCACAAAGGTGCTGGAAAACCTTTGTGTGGTTTTGTACCCACGACAATTAATTGTGTAGGGGAACAGATAAACAGCAAGATAATTGTTTCACACAAGCCCTCTGTCAGAGAGCTAAACTTTAACAGCAGTTGCTGTTGCTAATTCAAGCAGTTTGTAGGGATGACAAGAAGAACATACTGGAAAACCCTTAAGCCCTGTATTACATGTTTGAATTCTGACCTGAAAAAACATCCCCAGGTTCAGTCAGTCACTTTGAAAATATGCAAAGCTAAAACATCATCAACATGGGGCTCTATGCACAAGAGACACTTGGGAGAAACACAGTAAGTCTCTGTGCCTCTACCATCAGATCTGAAAGCAACAATCAATTTTAGCGGATGGAATATGGACAACCTGATAAATCCTATCATATTAAAATGTGCTTATTAAATCAGCTGCCAAGATACTGTGTCATAATCCCTGCATGATCTCATGGTTTTGAGTTTGTTGAAGTTTGAATTCTTGTTCATTATTAGTTGTTCTCTGTTTGGTGCTTAGTTTTGTTTAGGTTTTGATTTGTTCCTGAGTATTTTGAGCCTTTAGCTCCAGTTATATTTTAGGTCTGGTTACTGTTTGTATTTATGAAGTTTTATTAGTCCCCTCAATGCTTCCCTCTATCTCATCCTCCTGTGTCTCCACCTCTGTTAAGTTCACTCATATTCTGTGTGTCCTTGTTTCAGTATGGTGGTTATTCATTTCCTGTTTTACTTTGGTAGTCTTTTGTCTCCTGTGTCTTTTACTTCCCCTCCTGTCTCACTGTCATTGTTTGTCTTCACATGTGTGCTTACCCTCACCCTTCTGTTTCTCCTTCCCTGATTACCTCATGTGTATAAATAGTCCTGTCTTCCCCACAGCCTTTGTTGCAGTAGTGTGTGTGTCCCTCGTGTTCTCTGGATGATATTAATTTGCAGTTTGGACTTTGAGATTTTTGGGATTTTACGTCAGCATCCACAAATGTGGCATAACATTCAGTTACATCATGTTATGCCTGCATTAATCCTCTAGATGGTAGCATCCCTCATACATATAACATTTACTGCAAACCAATGTGTCTGCAATTTTAACATTATTCTTTTCTTAAATACAGTAAGAGAGCATGCTTATACATATCTGTGAGTATAAACTGGTAATCACATTGTTGTGGTAACTGAAATGGGTGTTATCTGACACTGACCAGAGAAACACACCAGCTTCCATTCATCTGTGCTTTGCTTCCTTCCTGTTTTTGCCAAGCTGCACAGCTCAGATGTCCTTTATAGAGCCAATAAAATAATGTCTTCTTTTGTTTTAGTACATCAGCTGTTTTCCTTTGTAAATTCAATCATTTATTATATTAACACACTCAAATGTTATAAAGTTGGAGGTATAAGTCTTAGTTTCTTTCACAAGTTTGCAAAAATTTATACAAAAGGAAATACCGTGTGCCTTTTTCATTATTAGCAATTTACATTTACATATGTGAAACATACAGATATAAAAATAAATATAAGACAGACATACTATGCCTACTAACTACAAGAAAAGTAGACAATAAATGGTAAACTTCCTTATTATACAGGTCATAGTTTTCATTGTGTATCATGGGTCTCTCGCATATTATCAGCTGGGGTGACTCCCTGACATTACTGGTGACATCATTTCTTGGCCTGTATAAAAACCGACGGGAGGACTGAAGGCTATCACAGACCCCCAGCTGTTCTGTGTACTGTAGCCCGACCATCATGCGTGAAATTGTACATCTGCAAATTGGACAATGTGGCAACCAGATCGGCTCAAAGGTAAAATAAACAAAATCCTTTTGCACTCTTATGTTGTAATATGCATAAGATTATATCTTCATGACCCACATCAAAGCTCCTTATGTAGTTTTTAGAAACATTTTTAAAGACACATCTATTGGACTGTAAATTACTATTACTACAATGGATTATTATAGCTGAGATAAAATGATAGAAATATTTGAACTTCTTATCTTTACTGGGCATATTATTTTGCTTTTTTCTATTGTAGTATATATTTGGAAATGCACTTTTCCTTTGCATGTTGTCACCAAGAGTTTTGAGTGACACAGGGTGTTCCCTGTCAGGCATTCAGGGTAAAGATAAGAGCCAAAGCGAGAATTGCACTGCGAGCACTGGGTGTGACATTTTTATCGTGGCTGACACAAAACAAGAGAGAGCAACTACAAGATAATAAAGCTGAACACATAATTCTTTTAGACACTTTTAAAGTTGACTCAAAAGATGCTTAGTTTAAAAAAACTTATATTTTCCCATTTGGACAATTTAAGATATCAAGTCTTTGTTTGTTTGTTTGTTTGGTGAAATCTAGTTATAGAAGGATTGCCATTTATAATGTATTATGAAAAAAAAGGTATATGTAATAAGCTGGAGTTTCAGCCTGCACCTTTTCAGTCAATAATTTATGTTCTTGCCAGCTAATATAATTTTTTGCTGTCTATTTATTTTTATGGTCATTTGGGGGCTGTTTTTCAGAAAACTGTAAATAATCCCTGAAATGTAAAAAAACAAAAAAACCCAAAAACATCACCATCAACAAACTCATTTAAAATGTAGTGGGGGGCACAAAACTGGTTGAGCTGGTGACCCATATACTGAAGGCTGGAGTCCCTGCTGAAGGGGCCTGGGTTCTAGTCCGTCCCAGACCATCTCATGCATGCCATTCCCCCCACTCTCTCCCTGCTTTCCTGTCTACTCTCTGCACTGTTCTGTCAAATAAAGACTAATGCCAAAAATGAATCTTTAAAATCTATTGATATGGTGGTAAGACATTAACAATTCTGCTCATGCACATTAAAATCACCATAAATCTGCACACTGAGAAGAAACCACATAAAGACCTGAAGCTGAAAAGTGTTAAATGGAGAAGTATTAATGTTGTGGGGAAATCATCAATTGTCTTCATAAACATAAACATGCATCTTCCAGCAAACAACTTTAGTTCTGTCTATATTACAGTGATGTTTTAATTTCTTTGCAGTTTTGGGAAGTGATAAGTGAAGAACATGGGATCAATGCAACAGGCATTTACGAAGGAGACAGCAGCCTCCAGCTGGAGAGGGTCAATGTCTACTTCAATGAGGCACACGGTAAGTTATAAAGACTTGTTAAAGTGCAAACTTCATTCCAATATTTTCATTTCAGCTCTCATTTGCAAATAAATAACATTATGACATTCTTCTTAAACTTGAACACAAAATTGGAGGAAAATTTAGGTCCAGGATGTATTTCCAGCTGTTTTCAATGCATTTTGATTGTGTTTGCAGGTGGTAAATATGTCCCCAGGGCCCTGCTTGTGGACCTAGAGCCGGGCACCATGGACAGTGTAAGAGGGAGCCGCATCGGAGCCCTCTTTAGACCAGACAACTTCATCCATGGTGAGACTAATCTGAAATATTAATATTGCAAAATATCACTTGGGGCAGCACATTTCTGCCATCACATTAAGATCAGTGTGATGATTTTTGAGAAGGAAACATACTACTCTGAATGCACTTTGCTTTGGATAAAGATGCCTCTGTAACAAAGTTTGTACTATGTAAATGTTGGTTGAGAATTTAGCATTTATGTTTGTAATATTAACCTTGCATTAAGAAATCAGCTTTTTACACTTAATCCAATTGCACTGCAAATGTTTTATAAATCTGAGAGTATGGCAAATAACCTGAGCACATAAATTTATTTTTAAGTCGTTTTTTTTGTCTGTGCTCTTATTATTTTTCTCCACTCACCCCAACACGTTGTGGCAGTGGCCTCCCTCCCTGAGACTGGTTCTGGTGGAGGTTTCTTCTTTTTAATAGGGAGTCACTAAGTGCTCAGTCAAGTTTTCTCTCTCTAACATTGTGTATTATCTCTCTAATATGTAAAGTGCACCTATTTGACTTGTGTTGTGATTTGGCTTCATATAAAAACAACTGCATTATTGAATTTAGGAAAATAAAACAGGTAAAAATGACAACAAAAACATTACCTAAATTGCTGTTTTAAATATTTAACCGATGAAAAGTGGAATCATTTTTAAATTGTGATGTATGTTATCTGTTTCTCTGACCTACACACATTTATTTTGGTGTTACAGGAAACTCGGGAGCTGGGAACAACTGGGCAAAAGGCCACTATACAGAGGGAGCAGAGCTGGTGGAGCAGGTGATTGACAGGGTGAGGCACGAGAGTGAAAGCTGTGATTGCCTGCAGGGATTCCAGATGGTTCACTCACTCGGGGGCGGCACCGGCTCCGGCATGGGAACCCTCATTATCAACAAGATCCGCGAGGAGTACCCCGACCGCATCATGAACAGCTTCAGTGTCATGCCATCGCCTAAAGTCTCGGACACGGTGGTGGAGCCCTACAACGCCACGCTGTCAATCCACCAACTCCTGGAGAACACGGACGAGACCTACTGCATCGACAACGAGGCCCTCTATGACATATGTTTCCGCACGTTAAAACTGACCACACCGACTTACGGGGACCTCAACCACTTGGTCTCCATGACCATGAGCGGGGTCACAACCTCTCTGAGATTCCCCGGACAGCTCAACGCCGACTTGAGGAAGCTCGCTGTCAACATGGTGCCCTTCCCTCGACTCCACTTCTTCATGCCAGGGTTTGCCCCTCTGACACCACGTGGCAGCCAACAGTACAGAGCCCTCACTGTGCCTGAGCTCACCCAGCAGATGTTTGATGCCCGCAACATGATGACAGCGTGTGACCCGAGGCGTGGCCGCTACCTCACGGTTGCTGGTGTCTTCCGTGGTAGGATGTCCACCAAAGAAGTAGACGAACAAATGCTTGCAATCCAGCAGAAAAACAGCAACTATTTTGTGGATTGGATCCCCCATAACGTGAAGGTCGCTGTGTGTGACATCCCACCTCGAGGCCTCAGAATGGCCTCCACATTCATTGGCAACAACACGGCCATTCAGGAGGTATTTCGCCGAGTGGGCGAGCAGTTTGCCATGATGTTCAGACGGAAAGCGTTTCTCCACTGGTATACGGGGGAGGGTATGGATGAATTGGAGTTCACCGAGGCAGAGAGCAACCTCAATGATCTGGTCTCAGAGTACCAGCAGTACCAAGACGCCACTGCTGATCTCGATTGGGAACCAGAGGATGAAGAAGAGGAGGGACCCTCACCATCAGCAGCAAAAAAGGTTCAGTCTCGGATGGAGGTTAAATTGGAAACAGTGACTGAAACCAGCAAAGAAACCATAGATGAGTAGAAGACAAGGTAGAAAAAATATTGGATTATTCATATTAAAAGGAACTCTTATTCTGTAGTTTTTCATATCTGCTGTTGGTTTAGTCTTTAAGTGATAAAAGTTGCTGCAACATATTTAAGCAATAATAGTGATTGTGTACTTTGTATCCTTCAAATCATTTGTGTGCTTGAATGTGTGTTTTTGAGGACTGGAATTTTTTTTATTTCACAGAAAATTTGTTCATGAATATTTCTGCATGTATATATGGAAAGTAATGTTTTGCCAGCACTATATATATCCATCAGCTTTATAAATTAAATTGTGATGTTTACACTGCTTGGCCAATATTGTTTGTGTTTTGTATAAAAGTTGTGACAGTAATTAAAAAACAGTAAAACAAAAGAGTGGTGATTTCTATTTGAGTAAGTTCCAACAGTTAAAAACAAAATAATGCTTTCACTTTTCAGTTTTATAATTTGAAGTTAAACTGGACCAAACTTAGCTCTACTGATGGACGTTCCTCTGACAGCACACTGACACTGATACCGCTCAAGGCTGCCACACAGTTTCCTCCCATTTTTACGAGTCTGGGGCATAGAGATTACTCAAAACTTGGCCAAAATTTCTGCTCTCTGAGATAAGCTCACATGCTGCGGAGATGTTCAAGTTCAACTGCAATAAAGCTGCACTGCAGTGGGATCAAAGAGAAGCTTTTAAATCACACAGGGATATAGGTTATGGTGATACATGCAGTATTGCCCCATAGAGGACAAATTGTACAATGTAGCAAAGAGGCTAAGAAGGAAAACCTGTCTCAATGTTACCAAAAAGCAAGCAGGGTTAATATCACTAACAAAAATTTTACTAAAGAGAGTTACTACTTCTCCTTCTCAACAGCTTGAGTATTCAGTAATGGCTTAAAAATTGTTTAAACATTAAAAAAAGAATGTTATTTCACATAATCCTGTCAGCCAGCATTAATGTTTAATGTCAACTTATTGAATAATTATGTGATTAACTACAAGCTATCAGGCTCAGCTTAAAAAAATTACTTGGAAGTGTCTTACTGCAAGAGATAAGGTCATCAGCTTTTACTTCACACAGACCATTTACAGTACTAGCTGGTCCCAAACTTGTCCAGCAGCTTGTCTTCCCTTGCCAAGGACAGTTTTTTTCCCCCCTCAAGGTTATGACAGTGAACTAGGTGTGACAAAACATTTTAGTTACCACTCAAAATAAAAAAAATTTAAAAAAAAGCTTTTGAAGAAAAAAAATCTAACTGAAACAACACTGTGCACTTTGAAAACTAACTAAAATTAAATTAAAAAAATAGAAGAAATGTGTGCTGAGTTTCCATTGTAAAACATAGACCTATTATGAATGTCGTAAAATCTTGTCCCTGAGAAATACCATCTACAGTATATTGTTATAATATTAAAGACTAAAACTCATACTGCAACTAATAAAAACTAAACATTTTAAAATAAAACCCAAACTGAGCAAACTCACTCTGGAAACACATTGTTTCATCTTAATTAGCCAGCTTTGTGCCCCAAAGCAAAAAGCAAAAGGAGAAATGTGAAAATAAAACCGTTTTCAACCACCAAGACGAGTCTGTCACTTCATAACTAAAGTGAGAAAAATAAGAACTCCATAAAGAGAAGCTACATCTACAGATCCTTCACACATATAACCGAGTGCACTACTTTTACATAAAGATTTGACCCCATGACTCGACCCTGTTGCATCAGCTGAGGAGGACGCAACCTTCAGCTGAATTGTGTAACAAGGAAGGTCGATATCCCCAGAGGTTGCAAAGCCTAATGGGAAAGAAACTTAACACACATGCTTAAGGTTAAATGCTGTGATCATGCTTTTCTTACATCGGTTAGCTAAATTCTCCATGGACATTTAAGATAATATATTTCTTATCCTCCCCCCACTTCCAGGGTCAGTGGACTCGTACGGCATGTGCCAGAGTAGCGGAAGTGCGTAACGGCCTCATGTGACTGCTCCGGTATGAGGAGGAGGGGACATGCGGTTTTCTTCGAACGTGGTTCAGTGATTTCTGTCAGTGTGACTGTGTCTGTCTGCAGGCTCTTTGTATTCACCCGTCGACTTCGGCCTCACCAGCACCGACCAACTAATTAAACCATGAAGATCTGGACCTCAGAGCACATATTCAAGTAAGTAATTTCCTCTATTAAGTTTTTTTTTAATCTCTGGCTGTGTGTTTAGAGGTGAACTTGACGGTTGGCAGAAGCTCGTTGTCTGGTTCAGGCTGTTAAGTAGCGCCAGTTATAATCCGGTGAACACACGCAGGGCTTATAACACAAAACTGTAACCAGAAGAAGCTACTAACTATAACTCATAGACAGTATAGAAGAAATGTATACTGCATCTGGTATAGCTTTAGTGCCACTAGCTTGTATGCTAAAAGGAGAAGCTAATAAAGCACCAGGTTCATTCTATTCGGTGCCGGTCTATGGGTGCCTTTTAAAAAAATACAGCATTAAAGAAGTCAGCCAAGTGCACGTGTAATGTGCTAATTTTAAAATACTAATGTAACCATGGTGAATACGGAGCTGCCGCTGTTCTGTTACAGATACTTTTCAAATTGCGTAATCAGCCGGTCAGGTCCAGCTCCCTGGCGCGCCACCTTTACCCTACATCCCGTAACTGCGTCACTAGGCAACGGGCCTGTGCATGGCAACCATTCAAAGCAACGTTTCTACTCAAAGAGCTCTCTTTACCGATGTTTTGAATTCATTTGTTTTTTAATTTACTTTTGTTGCATTTTTGAAAAATGTAGGCAACTTTGAGTCTCCTTAAAAGATTTTGATATATTAATTCGTAGTGTTGTAAAATACATCAATTTGATGTTTTTAAGACACAAAATCTTCGATATTTTTTATAATTGTTAAACAAAACAGTGGCTCATTTTTTTTTTTTTTTTTTGTTACTGAATATTGAACTAACAGGTTAATTCACTAATCATTTTATTGTTAAATTTTATATACTATTATTGTAGGTGCCTTCAAGCCTATTATATTGTTAGTGAAATCACAGTGTTGGAAGAACTATTAATATTCTTATACGTATAATAGTATGTATATTTTGCACACGTTTTATTGCTATATTACAATATTGATTGATTGATTGACTTTACTTCCAACAGCCATCCTTGGGAGACGGTGACTAAAGCTGCTATGCAGAAGTACCCTAACCCCATGAACACCAGTGTGGTCGGGGTAGATGTTCTGGAGAGAGAAATCGACAAACAAGGACGCCTCCACAGTAAAAGGCTGCTCAGCACAGAATGGGGGCTTCCATCCATAGTGAAATCTGTGAGTGTCAAAACCCAGCCCTCCATCACTGACAAATACATAATCGTCTCATATTGTTTTTTTGTTTTTTTTGTTTTTTTAACGTGTATTATCAACACGAGGTTAAGGCTTTCCATTAAGTGAGCGCAACCTTAACTTAACAGGTTAACCAGGCTATTTCTGTCCAGGAGTAGTGGTGACAGCTGACCTGACTGCCCAGGCGAGTTCATGGCTGTGTGCCATGGCTCGTGCTGTACAGGACACAGTAGTGCCATTTGTGTCATTGCTCAAATGTAACTCTTTCCGCCATGTGATGTAACTTTCCGTCTGTGTGTCAGCCCAGTTAAAACCAGCGGTCACCTGAATCGGAGCAGTGACGGAGGCCTCTGGATATCTCTTATGTCATTTGAACGTTTCTCCTCTAACCCGACTTTTTGAAGCCAGTAATGATAAGGCTGCAGAAAGCTGATATCATGCTACGCTGTCTTGTATTGGCCTATTTAAACATTAGGAAATCAGCTGCTGTTCTTTAGCACTGACCTTCGTTTAGATATCTTAGGATGGGGTAATGCTCACTGATGACATCTATGAATAGCCTCTTTAATTCCAAGGACAGTCTATGACCCCAGTGATTGATAGCATATTAACATAGTCTCTTATCAGATTGTCTCAAGACAGATCACTCCTGAGCAAACGTGTTTTCGTATGGATGTCACCCTGTGATATCAGTCTGCCCTTTGTACTTTTAGTTGGAGACAAAGGTCTCATGGGAGCTGTAGTTGTGGCATACTAAGTAGAAATACTGACAGAAACTCCAGCATCAATTTGAAGCTCAAGCTAATGAAAACAGAAGCTTATCTTCCTATAGTCTATGCAAGGTTTTTTCCTCTTGTACTCTACTAGAGGTGTGCCTGGAAAAATCGGAATATGAGTTACAAAATGTTAAATTATAATCAGGTGTAAATGTTATCTCACATTAAAGTGTCAAGGTAGCAAATAAAAACTGTTTGAGAACTGAGCCAACTAAGTAGGAGTTTAGTGTAAGCATGATATGTTTACTGTATGCTACTCAAGTGCAGCTTTAGTGTTTCTACTAAAAACGCAGCTTAAGTAACACCTTTTCACACGAAGAGTAAAGTCATCAGCAGGTCATTTATGAATTATCACACACAAAAATTTAATTTATAAATAAAGACTTCATAATTTCTGGACAAATAAAACCAGTTATGCAATATCTGTAAGGTTTTTGTAAAGTGTGTCTTTTTTTTTTTTTTTGTCCTCAGC
>VUQI01031341.1:0-10140 GCA_015106735.1 Paratilapia polleni
AACAAGACATATTGGCAATTCAACAGTCTATTCATTTAACAAACAGGGGCCTCAGTAGCATGTGGAAGAACCATAAACAGCCACAGCAGCCTGGCACCTCCTCCTCATGCTGGTCACCAGCTTGGTCACACACTACTGTGGGATGGCATCCCATTCTTCAACCAGCATTTGTCGAGAGTCAGCCAATGTGGTTGTGTTGGTCAGGCTTGCACGAACAGCACACCCAAGCTGATCCGACAAGTGTTCAGTGGGGTTGAGGTCAGCACTGCAGGCAGGCTATTCCATCCTCTCCACTCCCAAATTCTGGAGGTAGTCTCTGATAAAAACCCTGCTCTGTGGGGGCTAGAGTTCTGTCCCAGACTGTGGAGATATGGGATATCCACTGGTTGCAGAATCTCCTCGACATCCCTCTGCATTGAAATTGCCTCCAATGATGATAAGCCTTGTTTTTCCAGTGAGGGAGATGCCACCCCACACCATCACACTGCCTCCACCAAAAGCTGCTACCCTATCAGTGCAGCAATCAGCATAGCATTCTCCGTGTCTTTGGCAAGTTCTTCATGGGCGCAACCCACATACTCAACTCTGCTGCTCAACCCACAAATGCATTTTCCTTCCAAATATGGCACCATTTAAAGGGAAATAAACAGGCTTTCTGACAGTATAAGGTTTATTCCCAAGAAGCATTGTTACAACAAATAAATAATCGACCAAAGTGAGCTGAAACTAAGCTGAAACATAAATTTGAAAAAATAAATTAATACTTTTGTGATACTAGATAACATGTAACTTCTATGATAGTGGGTGAATGGCTTGTTATTCAAAAATTAAAAAATCTTGATGTTCTCTCAAGTTAAAATTTGCTATACAGTGTTGTAAAAACCCTCTCTGCTTGGTTTCCTTTCTAGCTCCCTCCATGCCAGCATATGACCAGGAGACCTCTCTGAACCAGACAGACAGCACAGTCACTGTACTGCTTAAACCTGCCCAGAGCAGAGGTGCCCCTGTCAGGTAGGCTCTCACAATAACGACATACAAGCATACAGCACAGAGGAAAAAAACAACAAAATGGCGTATTAAAATAATATCAGCAGCAGAAAACTATCAAAGAGCTTGTGTTTATCAGTACCCCATTATGAAGGAAAGTTGCCAGAGAATTCAGTACCTTACTGTATATATCTGAGGTTTGTTTGTTTGTGGATTTTGATCCTCTGAAAAAGAAGCATAGCCTTTGAAGATGAGAACAAAGCTGGTGCAGCCAAGGCTAGCTTCAGGATCCCTTCCATTTTACACTTCTTTTATGTACCAGACTGCCCACCCTGAGCCATCACAGGCTTTGGGGGAAATGTAGGAATTTTGCCCGCTTGATGCAGCATTTATTAGTCATTATTAAGGAAGCAGTACAGCTGTTCTGTTTAAATGCCAAGTTGTTGGACAAAAGAGTCATCATCACTGGGGTTTATGAAGGCCACTGCAGGCTTCTGGCAGGATTTCATCTTCTTTGTTTTTTTTGTTTTTTTCCCAATTGTGTTTGTTTACTTATATTAGTTTACATTTTCTCTGGAAGCAGGGACAATCGATTAACCTGGCTAAGTGCAAAATTAAAAAAACAATCTCCCTACAGGCTTGAACAAGATATTAAATGTTAATTATTGAGCTTTACATTGCAGGTAGGTGGATGTAGCTTTACATTAAACAGATGGGTGCATTACTGGTCTATCTATCTGTTGAACTATTTCTTTAAATAGTTAGTACTGGCCAACTGTGTTGGGGTTGCAATAATAAAACGTATGACTAGCAATGCCCAGGTAAGTTGCTTTGCCAGGCAGTACATCAAACACAACCGGGCAGTGGGAAGCCAGGGCAGGTTGTGTAAGAACAGGGGTGGGTTTGAGGTTGCTCGCTGGTTGCTGGAATCAGAGGATACACATACTGTCATGGAATTTTTAAAAAAGGTCCAATTTTATTTGAGTTTTTAACACTGATTTATATTCTTGGCCAATGACATGTTGTGATTTCAGCCACCAGGACTGAGAGGAGTGAGTAGGAAGGAACACTTGGGCTTGCTGTAAAACTCAATTTTACACTATCAACTCATCTGAGTCCGTTAAAGATTACAGCCAGGAGATCTTTAGTCAGGCTTGTCAGCTCATGTTTGCCATATGTGCAGCTGCCCAGATTAATGCCACAGCGCCAAACAGAGAGGCCTGAGCAAAAAAGACAGAGTGATCGGCTTTTAATTTTCTCGCAGGTACACTTCAGAAGGCCTTATGCAGGCTGCCATTCTTTCAGCTGAGTAATTACAAACCCCTAATTATAATTAACAGTGTGGTGTGAATTGGAGCTTCCATTCATTAGCATGCTGGACTCCTCTTTTGTTTCCCATTGGAAGGCATGCACACCTCAGGAAAAGATGAAATGGATTGGGCTTTGGAGATACAGACTTTAGTTTGAGAGCCATTCTCTTCTGAGCTGAGCCACAACTGCACAGTAATGCTTTAAAGCGCACACATTCAGTGCTTGTTAATTATTTAATACAGAGAAAATAACGTGCTTTGATACAGACATTTAGTTTTAAGGATTATATATGTTTAATGAGTCTCAAGACAATCCATTAAAAAAATTCATCAGTGGAGTTCAGTACACGGCACAAATACACCTCAAAACTAATTGAGGGATCCTTTGATCACAGCAAAGCCTCTTCATGTCTAAACTTTAGAGGTTTTCAGGTACACGTTTCTTTTCCCACCTTCTCACTTCTCTTTAATCTCGCAGGACGTAAAGGCCAGTGCACTGCCTGTACTGCCTTCATGTGTGCATCCAGTGTCTCAATAAATAAGAAATGCAAAAGAAAAGAGGTGGTGGAGGTTAGCAAACAGGGGAGATTATGATGCTGGTCCAAGACAAGATACTGGCAGGCTTTTGAAGGTGTTTTCCACCCCCAGCTAAAGTGACACACAATGCCTTTGAAAATTTAAGGTGACTATAAAGTAGTTTCCATTCAGAGGAGTTGAGTTAGGCGGTCTGTTGGGATCTGCTGTCTGGCCAGTAATGATAAATGTAGTCATATGAATCTCCCAGGCTAAAAAAATAACAACATCTCTAATCTCTTTTGGGTTAGAGGGTTGAGATGACTAAGATGACATTTAAAGTTAAGGTTCATAGAAAGCTGAAAATATGTTCAAGGACCTGCAGAAACTGGAAGAAGTCCCTGAAGTCAAAAACTTTAAAACTTAGCTGATCCAGTCAGTCTGTTGGAGAGATTCTGTTAATCAAGGATTTAAATTTCACACCAGAGTTAGACTTATTTTTGTGCTACCACTCATGTTGTAAGAGTAGCCATCGAATTTCTAGAGTAGTGGGTAGCTCATTTTGAAATCGAACACTTTATGAAATCAGTTTTAAAGCCCCTATGAAATAAGGATTTGACAAGGGAGAACACTGATCCACAGCACTAGAGAGCAGAGCAGCATGAAGCTTGATTTGATAACGCAATCTTGCATGCTGATTGAGTTTAGGAGGTAATAGAGCTCCAGACATTTGAGTTTCCAACAGCAGATGTTTTGCTGTAATACAGGAAGGGGAGCACACTGGAAGATCACATGATAGCACTGGGTTAAAAAGGAAGGCATAACAGACGACAAATGTCCGTTTCACTTCAGCATCCTGCAGTCATGCTGAAGTCAAATCATATTTTAGATAGATCTGGGCAGACGCTGTCATTGCTGAGGGAGGCAGTCAATTTTTCATTTGTGTAATTGCTAATCGGTATAACATTTCCAACTTGGAATTTGCTTCTAATCTCTGGGGATGACACGCATAGCTGGGAACAATTTTTACCAGAGGGGACACTGTTTCTTTAAGAGGATTAGTGAACTGTCTATCAGTCATGTCGTGTTAAACTAATGTCTGCAATAGCCCCTCGTCAGGGCCAGAATACGCCTCCTCACTCTGTAACATCAAAATAGATGTTTACATGTTTCTGCCGAAATAAGTGATTTGAGATGCTTTCCTTATCATTCACACCACTAAATCAGCCTTCTCTCTTTCTGCCATAACCTTTGCCTTGAGCAAGCTCACATGCATATACATAAGCAGAAAAACATATAATATATACCACTTTCAGTTGCATATTAAAGTAGGGAGGGTTCCCATGTAGTTTCTACCCTGTAGCATCAGATTTCCTTTACTTTACCATGGCCTGAAATCAGTTAAATGATTTTCTACAGTACTAAAATAAGCACTAACTTTCTTTGATCACAGCAGAGTAAACACTAATAGCTGTGCCTAAACATGGCACAACTCAGCGCTTTTTACGATTTAATGGCAAATGTAATCTATGGCACCTTCTAATTTGTTTGCTTTATAGCTTTATGGACACAAGGGAAATATAAAAAGTAAGAAGACAGAGGTACAGAGGAAGGATGCTGGGTCAGGAGAAGTGTGTTACTTACAACCACTCTTAAATCAGACGTATAGGCAAGTGCTGTAGAGCCAGCCGATTAGCATTAGAGTGAGAGAGACAGTGATTGAAATGCTCCCCATACCCCGTTCCCTCATCTACTCAAACAGCCCAGAGTTCTCCCTCTATCAGCCCACATGAAAAATAAATCAGAGTTTCAGGTCACAATCCAGTCGATTCCGAGTCACTCCGCCATAATTGGTTGGCGTCACATGGCGACAGAGCTGAAATCTATCGGACAGCAAGGCTGGAGGAGGCCTAATTGGTGTCAGCTCAGGTTGCAGTGCTACACCAAGAATACAGGTCTACACTCCCGGCCCCTCTGGCAGACCACTTTTAACAGCTTATGCCATTCTTCTGGTATAGCTTTCTCCCTTCATAGTTCTTTCTCTCCTTGTCTTCCCATCTTCTGCTGAAGATGTAGATTTCAACAAGATGTAGATTTGGGTTGACTATATTTTTTTAAGTTGTCTGTCCATCCATCTGTGCCATTCTAAAATGTTCACTTGGACTCAAGGATCAACTAATTAGGTTTTAGTGGCAGAAGGTCAAGGTCACTGTGAACTTACAATGTACATTGTTATGCCTCCACGTTGAGAGCCATAGTGGGAACCATTATGATTTTGGGCTGTTGGTCTGTATACAGGCCATTCCCATTCTTGCCTTGATAAATTTCTTCAAATTCGGGCCAAGTATTCACTTGCACTCAAGGATGTACTGATTTTCATGCTAAAAGGTCAAGGTCTAGATTTTTGTGACCTAGCAAAACAACTCAAGAATTCATTTGATAGATACTACAAAATTTCACACAAATGTCCAACAGAATAAAGTGATGAGAAATCCAAAATATGTCCAAAAAGTCGAGGGTCAGGCTTTAAACGACAGTAGTGTGCAAAACTCTTGAGTCACCCCTCATTTCCTTATATTTTGCTTCTAAGGAGCCACACTTTCTTATAATTTTTTAAAGTGGTCCTGAGCAATAGTTCTCCAGCCCTTCTGAAGGTCTTTAAAAGTTTTTCTTTGGACATTGGCTGCTTTTTCACCCATTTTAAGTCCAGTCCATGTACCTGACCATTTCAGAGGAATGTTTTTTTTGGTTTGCTAACCTACATAACACTGACCTATAAATCATTCAAGCATAAAAAGGCACCTAACTCAAGGGATGAACCAGTGTTGTGTCCACATATAACAGATAACTTAGCAAAGAACCCATTTTAAATTGCATCTTTAGGCACTTTGTTACTAGCACCCTGTCACAAAAACACAATTTGTTGTAGCTGTATCTATGAAAAATGCCAAAGATAACACAGTTTGACAGGCACAAAATAGTATTTTTGTACCAACAAGGTGATTCCCAGAGAGCTGTTAGCAGAAAACTTGGCATATCTTGGCATGGTGTGTCCTTAAAAAATTTGAAAGAACTGGCCAAATGGAGGACAAAAGAAGTGGAAGGCCTAAAAACTATCTACAGATGAACAGTATCTGAAAGTCATGTCCTTAAAAAAAAAAAATAGGAAAAATAAAATCAAGCAAATGTGGAAGGACCTGAGAGATGCATCTGGCCCTTCAGTTGATCCATCTGCAATTTGTCAAAGCCTCATCAGAAATGGTCTCAGTGGAAGGGTGGCTGTCAAGAAGCCATTCTTAAGGAAGGGAAACAGTGAGAAAAGGCTGAGGTATGCCAAATTATACAAGAACTGGACTGAAAATCAGTGGCAACAGGTCTTATGGAGTGATGAATCAAAATTTGAAATTTTTGGTTCAAATCATCATCAATATGTACAGAGGTGGTCAGGAGAGAGGTACAACAGTGTCTACAGCCATCTGTAAAACACGGTGGAGGCTCTGTCATGGTTTGGAGCTGCATTTCAGCCAGTGGTGTTGGAGATCTTGTCAAAATTGATGGAATTATTAACACAGAAAAGTACCAATAGATTTTGTTCCACCATGCAATACCATCTGTGTCTGATTGGCAACAGCTTCATTTTTCAGCAGGACAATGATCGCAAACACACTGTCAGTGCAATCAAAACATACCTGGATAGAAAAACACACAATGGCACACTATCAGTCATGGATTGGCCTCCCCAGAGCCCGGACCTCAGCATTACATAGCATTAGAGAACAGAACAAAAGGCAGCCAACATCCAAAGAAGAGCTTTGAATGTCCTTCAAGAAGCCTGGAGAACTACAAGCTTGTTAGAATTGTACAAACTCTGGTTTTGCCTTATATACTGTATTTCCATGTATGTGTGCATGTTTCAGTAAATCGCTGCACCTGTTTCCCATTTCCCTAACAAAATATAAAGAAATGAGGAGTGACTCAAGACCTTTGCACAGTCTTACTGTAGATTAATATGATAATATGATAATATTAATTTACAGTAACACAGACAGAGTACTTGTACTTTTGATACTTATTCCTAGTACTTTGAGATTTCCGGTGAAGTAGAAAGTGGACATATCACGTAATAATAACATAATAATGAATTACTGATAATCAAATTATAATAATATTACACTGTTAGGCACCATTTTCTGTAACAGCCACTTGTACTTTAAGTAGATTTTCTTCCTGTTTTTACTTCAGAAACATTTTGAATGCAAGACTCTTACTTGTAATTGAGTATTTATGCATTGTGCTGTAGCTGCTTATACTTCAGTAAATGATTTGAAGGCTTCTTCCATCATCAATATGAATGTAAGTTTCTTGCAATTCCCCGGTTTGGTATGATATCAAAAGAGACATTAGCTACAAAGGATTTTTGTTCTTGCTAGCAGAGCCATAGTTCTTCATCTGTTGTTTGTTGTTTTTCATTGCTCATTCATGTCATACTAAATCAAGGAAATGACTAAATGACTCTGGTCTGTCAAAATGACTCATAATGTAAATTGTGAACTCAGCATGAGGTGACAAGGTGTCAGCTGCTCAAGGGCATATTAACATGCTTGCACTAATTACAGATAAAAAGTTTTTGGACTAACACTTTTATTTTGTCAGAATTAAGCTCATGAGTCAGTTTTGCATTTAAGTAGTTGAAGTGGGAAAAAAAAAAAAGCTACTTTCGGCTGCTCCCTTGTCACAAGGGGTCGCTACAGCGGGTAGCTCCGCATGTTTGATTTGGCAGAGTTTTACACCAGATGCCCTTCCTGACGCAACCCCTAGGGGGACATGTGCCTCCAGCTGGAATTGAACCAGTGACCTTTTGCATGAAAGACAAATGTGTGATCGACTACACAAAGGAAGCACACAAGTAGTAAAAATAGTTTATTTTTCAGTTGCAAAGGAAGTGTACTCCTTTAAATATTTTATAGGTATAGAGCTGTTTACCGCTGAAAAATGTTTTAAGTAAAACCAGTAAACCTTTATTGTCTCCATCAGTTATAGAAACGAACAAAACTGTTTTATTAAATTGCAAATGTATTGCACACTAGATTTCAGTTTCTTGGTGCAGTAAATATTCTGTGGAAAAGAAGCAGTGAATTAGATTTCCACATTACAAGAGTTTTTACCCTTGGAACCTTATAGCCTTTGGCACTTGGTATTTTGCCTGAGGAAAGGAAACCAGTTCTGTTCATACCGTGTCTGTCATTAAGTCATAGCACAGCTGCATCATCATATCATAAGGAGCCACCCAGGGAGAGCCAGCGTTAGTTTTTTGTTTCACTATCTGCAGATTGATTTGGAATATAAAGTACTAATACGGGCAAGCTAAGAGTCGGTGTACATGCTACAGCAAATATTTACCGTGACCATAATGTGAATTAGGCTTACCAGTTTTCTTTTTTTGAAAGGAACGTAGACGTTTGGAGTCTCTCATAGGTTATATCTTTAAATACAAATACTTCTCCATCCTACTTGATGAGTAATATGACTGACAGCAGATATAATTAATGATTAAATTAATTATATTTAAAACGGTGTCGTCCTATTATAGTTCAAATCAAATCTACAGTGTTTTGGCTGAGGCTTCCGTGAAGTCTAATCACTTATTTCTCTGCTGTTCTGCAGCTACTTAAGTGGCTCCTGTGTACCGTCTCCACCTGCCCTTTGACCTCTGCTCTCAATAGGGGACAGTAATTAAAGGCTGATTTCTCCTGCAGACTCTCAGCAGGATTAAATATTTCATCACCTCCCAACTCAGTGCTAAATAGGAGAGCTCCAAGGAATTGGGACACACCCACTAAGAGCAGAGGGGGATTTTCTAATGACACAGCAAGCATCTTATGATAAACTATAGGGTTAAAGAGCACATGCTGTACACACAAGGGGATACTTAATCATCCAGTACCAACCGCGGGGAACAATTGATCATCTCCGGGGCTGTTTGTACTGCAACTGCACAGCTTAAGAGTACAACCACTACAGCGCAGATTATTTTATTTTTTTTAAAGATATTTCTTTCCACTTGTTGTAATAATTTAGGCTGAACGAAAACATTCAGGGTCACCAAAGCTTTACATCCTGCCAGGCTCTAACCATTATCATTTTATATGACATGGTGCAAACTGATAACTTGGATAAGAATGATTAGATGGTTAAGAAGGCTTCAGAATGATTGAAATGCTTACATGCCAAGTACCAGTTCTAAACGGTTTTAAAAAAGGCAAATTAAGAAGAGAGTGATGTACATGTGTTATTTCTTTATTATTTTCTTATATCAAATTCTAATCATTTAATGTGTCAGCAGTTTGTCTGGTGTATTGTAAACAATATTGAATATTGTGAGAGGGTGGAGTAGTGTGTTTATGCTTGATTAGCAAGCTGCATCCAAAGACTGGGTGCCTTGCTCAAAGATACCTGTTAGTAACACATACATTAATCACACAGCGAGCCATATTATTTGTGAGATGATTGCATTAAAAGTGCTCTAAAAGGCCCCAGCACTACAACAATGGTTAGGAGATCCAGTTCAGTGAATCGAATAAAGCTGCATAGCAAATTCACTCTATCTATAGTGTTGCCACTTTTTCCTGCTAACTTAAGATAACCGTTCAGTGGTTACATGCAGTAGTATTCTTAGTCTTATAGTGTGTACGGCCTTAAAACGAATACCTTGACTTCAGTCTAGTCTGCCTAACTTAATTCCATATTGAAGTCCAATGACAGAGCAGATGAAATGAAGATACCAAAAGAGGTTATTAATACCAGATACAAATACGTGGTTTGGATATAGATCGTATATCATCAGGTATACAAGGTCCCTCAATTTTTCTCACCAAAATACTGTGTGTATCCTTGGTCCAACAAACATAACACCTCCCTGCACCATGTTTGCTGTATGAAATCTAACACTTGTTCTTTACTAATTTTGGGTTGCTGATTTCAAAAATAATATCCATTTTGCTCTATCATGTCACGTTTTTTTCCACAAGTGGCAATTGTAAACATGATCCAGATGTTTTTTGCTGTATCTGTGGATGCTTCACTACATCTAAACAGCGACAAAACTTAACAGATTTTATGAAAAAGGCATACTTTGCTTATTTTTGGTATGAAACTGTGTGACCGAGACAAGCTATGGGCACCTCATTCAGTTTGCCGGGTGTGTCAAAAACCTCCAAGCATGGACTAAGGGAAAGAGAAAGAGCTTGGGTTTTGGTATTCCAATGGTATGGAGGGAGCCACAGAATCACTTGGATGACTGCTACTTCTGTTTAGTCAATATTTCTGGATA
>VUQI01031342.1:5777-18498 GCA_015106735.1 Paratilapia polleni
AAGTCAATAGAATGATTGAGAAAAAAACAAGAAAAATGTGTTTTTTTTTTACCACAAGCATTATTATGCTCCTCATTCTTTACCTGGACAAAATAGCTTTACCTGACTAGCATGCATTAATCACCAGAGCCCCACATGGATAATTAGCATGAGGAACATGTGTTATTTCTCAACATGTATTTACTCACATGCTGTTTACAGTAACATGGCTAAACACTGGGGCTATACCCAGATTTTCACATATCTGCATATTTGGGTAAGTGCTGAGTAACCTACATCCCTCGCAGAGGTATTTATCATGTTGACACAACTGCCAACATACTTTTATGGCCACACAGGGTATTTATTTTTTGCCTTTCTTCCCACATTTTATGTCTGATCTGATTTTCTTTGGTAGGAAAATGGCAGATGACTTTTACTTTCATGTCACTAACAATACTCTCAAAAATGGCACACATTTGTCATGCCTCCTTTTATAGAAGCATCCTTGCTTTTTGAATAAAATCTTTCTGCAGTGGACTCTAACAAAGTCATGTCAGGCTCACATGAATTGGTTATTCTGCCAACTGGGCAGTAATGCAGGTAGACATGATGGTTAGCCCACAGGCACATAAGCTTTAAATGCATTTTCTGCTCTCTTTTGCAGCTCCCGAATAAGCATCATTGGGCGAAACCTCCCAAACACACACCTGCATCACTGTTCTTGTAGCAAGCCAGCCTCATCTAATAAGCCTTATTAGATCAAATGCCTGTGTGGCTTCAGAAAATAGCACCCTAAAGAGATAAAATATCCTCCTAACACAAAGCTTCACTGTGTGTTAAGAATATGTCTGTACACTAGTGTCTCCAGCTCAGTTTCTTGCAGTTTTGCTGTATGCTTTTTTATAAGCATTTTATTTGTCCTTTAAAGAACTATATTGTCCTTATTCAGGCATTCAAAGGTAAGATAAAACCTTATTGGTCCCGGTTGAGAAATTATAAAGCTGTAACAGCAAAAAGAAATATGATTCAGAAGGGAAAAATAACAGTAGAATATAAAGTAGAGCATTACGAGCAGTGGAAGAAATAAAAATAAAGATAATAATAAAAATGTGTTTTTAAAAAGCAAAGAAGTCCATTTTTCTCAGGTTTCTCCTTCACAGATCTGAAGATTTCTTGATTTTCTATGGTTCGTGTGAGATCTTTGAGTATTTAACATGCAGGAGAATAGCATAAATGCGAAATATCTTATGTTTCTAAAAAAAATAAAACACAACTGGTATGTTCAATATATAAAAACTGTGAGTAAGTAATTTACTGAAGTAAATTAACAGTACACAACAACAGAACAGTACATGCAGTGGTTAAAGTAGACTTTATTTACCTCAACTGCAGCGGGTCTATTAGTGTGAAGCGAGCTTGTTAGAAAACAGTCTTTATTTCTAATTCCCTTCTTTGAATCAAGTATATTATATATGGAGTGAGTACAGATATGTCCTCCAGTCTGAGGGAAAAACATGTGCAATTCAGTCAGCAAGGGAATCGGCGATAAGCGAAATCATCAAGGAAATCATTTTAATGTCGCTCAGTATATGGGCTGAGTAGAGATCCAATTTAACATCAAATTTCTGTTATTCCACATAAATATAAGCAGTAGGGGGTCTTAAACATGAAATCCAGTAAGATTTTTTGTCTTACCTAAACTTTCAGTGTCACTTGAAGCTGGTGTTTGAAAACTAGCTTCATGCCAATTTCCAGTCTATATGCAGCTTTCAGACAATGAAATCTTGTAGCTACAATTGGCATTACACAAGTTGAGTGAGGGGGATAAGGGCAAGCAGCCAAAAGTGGGCTTTATCACGCAAACTGGTTACAAAAAACTATAGCCTAAGGTTACAATGCCTTTTATGCTACAGCCATACTTGGGTTGGAGGCTGCAACACGACCAAAGTTATTGGTCTGTGTGCAGTGCACTTGCGATTTTGTTGCTTTTGAAATGGTTGTGACCACTTACAGTCAGTTGCCGTCTTCAAAGCGACTTTGATATGTCAAGACCACAATAATATTGCAATAAGACAGAGTCAGTCTGCTATCAGTCTGCAATCAGTTTGTGATTGAATGGAGTCAAGTTAGCAATTATATGCAATCTGTTTGTGATAATACAGTGATCACCTGTGATAAATTGGCAAAAATCACAAATCTGTTGCTGTCTGTTGCAAATCTGTTGCTGTCTACACACATTAAATAGAAATTAACATGAACTAAACTTAGCACAAAAAGTAAGGACATTTGTGTTTGGTTGATTATTTCTTTGTTGTAACAATGCTTCTTGGCAATAAATCTCATACCGTTGGAAAGCCTGTTTCTTTCTGCTATTGACTCTTGTTTGGTGTCGTTTATTGGATTGGATGATTGAAGTCTGAAGAAACAAGACATATCGGCAATTCAACAGTTTGTTCATTTAAAAAACAGGGGCCTCAGCAGCATGTGGAAGAACCATACACAGCCACAACAGCCTGGCACCTCCTCCTCATGCTGGTCATCAGCTTGAAGTTGCCCTATGGTACGGGCCCTATCCAGATCAGGCAAACCTGTGTCCATGCTCACAGTCGCTTTCAAAAATGAAGCGACTGCGACTTTGAAGACGGTATGCTCACTGTGTCCATGCTCAGGTGCTGCTAATCAGGTGCCTGATTAGCAGCACCTGAGCTACCAGAAGCTCAAAACAAGAGTCAGTAGCAAAATAAGCTGTTTGGCATTGGCAGAGAAGATTTGGCAAGTTCTTCATGGGCGCAACCCACATACTTAATTCTGCTGCTCAAACCACAAATGCATTTTCCTTACAAATGTGGCACCATTTAAAGGGAAATAAACAGGCTTTCCAACAGTATGAGATTTTTGCCAAGAAGCATTGTTACAACAAAGAAATAATCGAGCAAACACAAATTTCCTTACTAAGTTTAGTTCATGTTAATTTCTATTTAATGTGTGTGTAGACAGCAACAGAGTTGCAACAGACAGCAACAGATTTACTTACATTCAGAGTCAGGTCAGAACCTCATTAATTTGAAACGGAAATTCAGAATTTCCTCCACAATAGTGGCATAGTTGCTGCAGGATGGCAATTTAACTGCAAAATGACATAGGCACTCAGCAACCTTGCTTTTATATAGGAATATAACCAGAATACAACCACTTGAGTTGAGTCCTCTATTCCAAAGAGACGCATCGCAGATGAGTTGCACTCAGTGGCGCACACTGAGTCAGACTGACTGTCGGCATTTATAAATTTGCAAACATTTGCCATTCTGTCTCAGAGTGATTGCAGTCAGTAGGACCGTGATTGTTTGGAGACAGGTTGCCTCCCACCAGGCCACCTGAGCAGTTACCTTGCGATCAAAAGTGGTCACCCAGAGTTTGAGAGTGTTGCAAGCTCAACCTCTGGGCAACCAGTTGGTCACCCCAACTGCTTGGAATTGGTCTCCAACAGCAAAAAAATTCCTACCCACAAAGAGGTCGCTCTCTTTTTTACTCTAGTGCGACTGACCCATTAAAGGGTTAATCAGGTCTACAGATGGCCATGCGCATTCCAGAAACGGTTGCGATTTATTTTTATTTTTTTGGCTGCATCATTGCCGGAAAATGTGATGTGACTCTCTCTGTGGTTGTGTAGAGGCTGGTTGTTTTGGCGTGAAGGTGAGAGCCTGAGACCGTGTGAATTGTGGTATGCTGTGGTCAGGCATGAGAGTCTTTCACAGGTATACCGCTGTAAATTTTTACCAGTTCCCCCCCTCCTCCTGCTCACTCTCCTCCTCTTCTTCTTTTCCCAGTCCAGCGTTTGACATTTTAACTGCAGCACGAGCTGAATTCTGAATCTCTCAGCAGACCAGATAACTTGCTCTCATGGATCCCCTAACAGCTTATGACTTGAACAAGCTTTTCTGTGATATTTAGGCTGGTGAAAGACTTGGTTTTGTTTTGTTTTTTTTGTTTTTTGTTTTTTTACAATCACTGTACTGTGCAATTACACTCAAATAATCTGCAAAACATAAAATACAAAGCATGCAGCCTGCTGTGTAATTTGACACAACACTCACAGTGTGATCTTAAGTAATGCACTTACTGTCGCGGGGCTGACAAAGATGGATCTCCCATCAGTGTCCTAAGCAAGAAGAATGAGGGCGAGCATAATACTCGGTGCTGCCTCAGCTGTAATGCGTCCTGTCAGTGATGTTCTGTTATATGTTCAGCCCTAAATTGGATGTGAACTAGTCACTTCAGATTATAGTTGTACAGCACTGTGTGAAAATGGAGGCAATCACCTCTTGGCAGCAGTATGAAAATCTGCTTGTAAAATTGTCAAGCCCTCATCTCCCCAAACGGAGGTGCGTGTTTTTCTTCTCAGAGTGTCCCAGCAAGTGACAAACAATAATTCACCCGTTTTCTGTGCCTGACAAACAACAGCTTCTGGGGCTGCGATTTACTGCTTTGCATTTTGTTTTTGATTTTTAAATGCACTGACACACAAATCATAGTAACCCCCGCACAAGACTTCTAGCTCTATAATGTAATACATGCCTCTCCTAAATGCATACAGTATTAAAAACTGTTATTAGCAGAGCAGTGTGGTACTTGATATTCAGTATTTAAAGAACACAAACAGTTACTCTCTCTGAAATGCTGCAAGATAACCATGGCTTCCTTTATTTTGTTACAGTACGAGACGGTTTTCAAAAAGCACCTGCTGTGTTTTAGATTTCAAACTTGATATACAGCAGTGGAAAAATAGATCCACAGGTAAAAGCAGGGATAAAAAAAAGTCTCACAAAGTTTCAAAGTAAGTACTTTGAAATGTACAAGATATATAAAAAAAATTCAGATGCTTTGATAAACTTTTTTCTTTATTTGTTTTTTGAAGATTTGTATGGCTGTGTGTCAAATGGGATGAGTGATTTGTTGTTCATTTTCTTTTGATCTTTTGTTTTATTATTAATAACAATGTTTCTTTAAAAAATGACTAATTGTGTTATCAGCAATATATGATCACTGGCCACTTTGTTAGGTACACCTGTTCAACTGCTCCTTAATGCAAATATCTAATCAGCCAATCACATGGCAGCAACTCAATGCATTTAGGCATGTAGACATGGTCAAGATGATCTGCTGAAGTCCACTTTGAACGTGGCATGGTTGTTGGTGCCAGACAGGCTGGTCTGACTATTTCAGAAACTGCTGATCTGCTGGGATTTTCCCACATAACCATCTCTGGGGTTTATAGAGAATAGTCTGAAAAAGAGAAAATAAGTTATTGGGAGTTCTCTGGGTGAAAATGCGTTGCTGATGACAGAGGTCAGAGGATAATGGGCAGACTGCTTCGAGCTGAGTGGAAGGCGACAGTAACTCAAATAACCACTCATTACAACCAAGGTATGCAGAAGAGCATCTCTGAACACACATCATGTCCAACCTTGAAGCCTTGTATCAACGGTTCAGGCTGCCGATGGTGGTGTAATGGTGTGGGGGATATTTTCTTGGCACACTTTGGGCCCCTTAGTAACAGCTGAGCATTGTTTAAACGCCAGCCTACCTGAGTATTGTTGCTCACCATGTCCATCCCTTTATGACCACAGTGTACCCATCCTCTGATGGCTGCTTCCAGCAGGGTAATGTTCCATATCACAAATCTCAAATCATCTCGAATTGGTTTCTTGAACATGACAATGAGTTCACTGTACTCAAATGGCCTCCACAGTCACCAGATCTCAATCCAATAGAGCACCTTTGGGATGTGGTGAAACAGGAGATTCACATCATGGATGTTCACCTGACAAATCTGCAGCAACTGAGTGATGCTATCATGTCATTGTGGACTGAAAATGAGGAATGTTTCCAGAAACTCATTGAATCTGTGCCATGAAGAATTAAGGCAGTTCTTTTGGGAACAGGGTCTACAACCAGGTACTAGCAAGGTAGGTACTTAATAAAGTGTCTGGTGAGTGTATGCCAGAAAATAGTGTGAAATCTCCATCACAGGTTCTGAGGTGATATCGTCAAATGTCTTCACTTATCTGAACACTCACATTTTCTGTTTACTTTCAAAAATACAAAGAATGTCAGAATGTCATTCTTTAGAAATTTTAAATTGTTTCTGTAATTTCTGATTTAAAATATTCTGAACTGGATAAGGGGCTGAGAAAATGGATGAATGGACGGATTTTAAATTGCTTTTTACAATCAAATGAATATTAATTAAATTAGTCAGCTGACTGATCACTTGATTAATCTTCTCAGCTGTAGCATTAACACATGTTGTTGTAAAGCAAATTTTAATAATTTATAAAATTTTATTTTAGAAGTTAAAAACTCACAGATCTTCAGTTCCCATGATGCTTTTGGGGAGGGGGAATTCCGTGAATTATGCTGCGGGCTACAACTTGAGTCTTTCCTGTTTTAGTCTTTGTTTTCAGCTAATTAGAACCATTAAGAGCATGTAAAATCAGCCGTTAGGAGTTCCAGTTTACTTGGGTTTACTGAGAAACTGAGAAACTTAAAAATGTGATCATTGTCACTTCAGGGACCTCGTTTTTCTGTGATTTCTTGGCTGAGTTATGACTCAGAGCAGTGCCCCTTTTTTTTTTCTTTTTTTTTACACAAATTGCAGCAATCAGGCACTGAGAGTTTTAAAGTACCATAATTGCCCCCAGAACTGCTGAAACTGCTGAGTGGGCCAGATCACCTCCCAGTGTTTTTAGACCACCTGGATCTATTGCAGTATCTTTGTCTCTCGTTGCTCCCTCTGCAGGTCTTCAACTTCACAGGGTGAACACTGAGGAGAATATATGTATTTATACTATACATATATAGTTTTGGGTTTTTTTGTTTTTTTTCAAATAAAGAACTATTCAAATAAAGTGAAAGTGCCTCCAAACTGTAATAGGAATAAATATAACAATCAGCTACAATATTATTAGCACTGACACGTGAAGTCAGTTACATTGATCATGTAGTTACAATGTAATATTCTGCAGGGACACTGACAGTCAGTCATTGACATTAATGTGACAGTTACAATCCACCTAAACATTGTTACACACCAGCCACACCTCACCATGACATAGGCACTCCTGGACAGCAGCAGTTACCCCGGGGGATCAAGTGGCATTGACCCATTTTGCAAACTGACCAGATCCCAGTTCAATAAAGCATCAAATGGATGCACCAAAACAAGCCAAGTTCGACCCCACAAGCCAAAGATCCCAAAGGATCAGCACCAAACCTCCCTTGTGCTTGACCCCACAGGTCTTGTTACCATGCACTGATTGGCTAAAGCTGTTTTGGCATCACAAGGGGGAACCTACAACACTGCATGATTGTGGTTTCAGTGTTGTGGCTGATCAGTGTACACTCAGTATACTGAATATTTAATATGGAAATTTAATCTGCAGTAAGCCGTATCTGGCATCGTGTAAATCCGTCACATCCATCAACTTTGTGAATGTATTACATGTTTAAAAGAAGGAAAATTCTCTTTGTTTCTTTGTTCCATCTGTCACACCTTTCAGAATTCTGATTTGTGTGCAGCATCATTTACCATCGTCATAATGTGGAGTGATGAACATGAAAAGTGCTGTAAGTCTGCTGTAAAACCAGGAGTGAGAGGGTGTCACCCATTAAGGTCGTAGCACATTTCTATGTAAACCACCATAAATCTTCTTTACTGTAAGAGAGGCGACCTGGTGTGCCTTAAGAGCGGCTCGGGAGGGCCTAATAGTACCACAGTTATTGGGATTACTCCCTGTTGTGACGCCCGAGAAGACTGTGCTCTAAATTATTCAACAGTGCCAGTCAGATTTAATTGATTATTAAGCTTTAAATCAATGATAATCAGTAGTTCTGTGTGTAATTCTTCACTTTAGGTTTTTGTCTTGATCTCTGTCCCTGGAGAAATCTCATAAGTTGGTCTTCATCTGTTTTGCTAATCCTTGGTTTTTACTCCCTGGACTTGGACAGGCATCCCATTAACATGCTGAATAGGCTGCCGAGCTCTCAGAGCCTGCCAGTTACCTCACACTGTTTTTCTGCTTTCTCGTTTTTTGAGTCATAAAAAAGGTGCTCTTTTAACAAACCTATTCAGGCTCCTGCTCACCTCCACTGACCTTCAACCATTTGTTACTCTGCTTTTTCTGCACAGGAGATTTTCATAAATGGTTGATGGCTGTTATGCACAGAGCCACAGAGACAGTATTGTTGCCATGTCTGGTAAGAAGAACATGGCACTAACACTGGCAGGCTTTGCTTCTCTTTGACGGCAAAGACTGTAAGCTGTTATGTAGTAAAGCTTATTTTTTAAGATAAACCTGTCAACTGGCACGAAGCTTTCAGTTCCAAGACGCTTCATCCTTCTTTGAATAATGCATAAATCAGACTCTTTTAGCAAAACAAATGCTGTTTTCTCCTGTGAAGTGAGTTAAGGTCTTGGCTCGGGTCGTGGATAATGATGGGATTCTTTTGCTTGAGGCTGTTTGTCAGAGCTTTGATAAGTGGAGCTAATAGGCTTATCGACCATGAAGTCTAGGTTTCTTTATATCAAGATATTGTTTTATGAAATGCAGAGAATTTTCGTGTCAATGACATTTGAAACTAAATTTTACCTTCCCAAAGTGAATAGTTTTTAATTAGTTTCAGGAGCTATGAAAAAGAGCTGCAGCATAAGTTTTCTTTCATCTTTTAAGTAATTTGCCAGCTGGTTTTGATTTTTCAGTGTGAAATTATTAATTTAGTCAGTAAAACCTATTCAGAATGGTTCATCACTGTTTCCTTAAGCCAAAGGGAGTGTTTGAAGCATGCCTATGTTTGACGCAGTAGTCACTGTGCACACAAACTGTGACGTCAGTACAGCATCTTAACCTTTTATACGTGACTTGCAGTTTTCCCCTAAATGACTGGTGTTGTTGCTAAGAAAAATACAACACTATACTGTTGTACTAGCAGCAGAAGGTGCAATGTACAGAAGGCAAACACAACAGTTTCATCTATACCAACTGTTGCAGCCATCTCCCTCCACAAGCTCTGTGCCATCTGGGAATCCTATGCTCCCACATTGATGGATAGTAGAGATGCTTGTAGAGACAGACCTGCTCACAGACTCGTGAATCAAACACCACATGTGCCAGGTTACGGAAAATAGAAGAAAAACAAGCCAAAGCACATGACGCACAAGCAGTGCTGACGTTTTTGGCATGTGCCACTACATGCAAGGGGGACAACAGTGAGTATTAACTTAGGCCTCAGTCACACAGGCCTAGAGACCAGTCGGCGCCTGCCTGGCAACCACTGGTGGCTAGGGAAAAAAGGTTTATTCCCCAACCGGTTTGCAAGTTGTTGCTGGAGGTTGTGTCTAGGTTGCTAGTTGCTAGGTGAAACTAGTCGCAAAGTTTCAAGTTTCACTGCTGCTCAGACAGTAACTGGCGAGTGTTTGCAGAAAAATCTGTGTCTACTGCTAGTGACCAAAGCAGTTGCAAGGAGCTTTTCTGTGCAACACGTACTTTGCACCTGATTTTACCTGGTGAAAGCTAGCAGCCTCCAGCGACCACTCCAGTCAGTCGGTTGGGGAATACACATTTCCCCTAGCGACCGCTTGTTGCCAAGGGGGTCACTGACCGCTCTCTAGGCCTGTATGACTGAGGCCTGAGTTAATACTCATTGTTGTCCCCTTTGGGACATGCCAAAAACGTCAGCACTGCTGGTGCGTACGTGTGGTTTGGCTTGTTGGTCTTCTAGTAGTGTATCTCCTCATTTTTGTAACCTGGCACATGTGGTGTTTGATTCACGAGTCTGTGAGCTTTAAAAGGGACCTGTCATTCTCATTTTTTTCTGGGACTCAGCTGGAATAGTTTTTCATAATTCACAGTTTTAAAAAAAATAGTCTTTATCTTATGCTGACCCTTTATGTAGCCCCTCAGTTCAGCTTTTCCTTGACACAGGCTGTTTTAGCTCCTGTCTCTTTGTCCCCCCTACTAGGAGTAACCCTTGTTTCTACTTTCTGAAGTAAGCCGTTTCTGTCATATTTCAGGCCTGTTTCCAGAGCAAAATCAGAACTTAGTGAGGATGATCTCTGCCAATACAGCTTACTAGGGCTACTCTTGGAAAAACCTGGAACCTATTCTAATGGTCATCAAATCACATCTTTGTTGATATATATTAAGGTATCAAAACTCCTTATTGAGGGTACAGCAGAGGTCGTCAAATGTCGTCTTTATGGGGGAAAGAGTTAAGGCTTCCTTCCCTAAAAGCACATGATTGGTCAATACTTGTTAATGGAATGAAAATCTTTTCCCTTGAGTACAGATTCTGCATATTTATATATTTATTTCAACACACTTAAATTCAGGATTGTTGGTGCCTGGAAATATATCAAAAGTCACCACTTGAACTCTTGATGAGCTGGAGCTTTATTCTTTGTCTTTGAAGATTAGCAGACTGGATTAAAGCAAATGCAGTTATGTCCAACTCTAGTTGCAGTTTTTGCCACTTTATTGTGAAAGGCAGGGAGAGAAGATGCACACTGTCTTTAAGGGAATTGTTACTTGCAAATAAACTAAGAAAAGCACAAAAAAAACGTGTTGTTATTGTTATTATTGTTTTATACTTACTGAGATTCATAGTCATATTTTATGAAAATGAAAATCCAAACAGTGCCAGTATTTAACCAGTCAGGGGTAATTCATATTCAGTTTAGGTTTGGTGCAGTAGAGACTTTTTGATTTTGTTGTTGTTGTAGCGTTTTCTTTCTCTCTCTCAGTCATTTAAAATTCAAACCTGCCATTCATAGAGTCTGTGTCTCACCCTGTCCCCTCCATCCTCCTACCAAAATGAAAACCTGTGGTTGCTGACAGGTGATAGGTGGGTTGTGGGAAGGTTGCTGGTTGACAGGTGGCCTGTTTCCATGACACCAGAGCACATACTCATTACCAGCCCACGAATGGCCCATGTGGGAGAGTGCATACATTACGTTTTGCTGCTGTGACTCTGGCACCTGCTCTCTTTGTCACTGGTTACGATCATGTTAGTGTAGGAGTTTGGATTTGTTTGCATTGAAATAGCAAAACAGAGGGTGTGTATTATATTTCAGTTATCACACAATGAGTGCTGTCAGGGTGCTGTGGAATAAATAAAGCCTATTTTTATTACACGGCTGCATAATTTTTAGTTATGAAGGCAGCATGGCCGCATGGCTGACAGAAATAACTCGATATCTATTTGGTTGGATTGTGGTGAGATTCTTGGCCCACAGATTTTGGTCAACCAGGATTTATGTTCTAGTGCCAACACAAGTGAGGTAAATATTTCTTTATCTACATCTACAACGTAAACTGGCACACATTTTCCACAGATTTCTGTGGTCTCCACAGGAACAAGATTAATTCAGCATTACTGACCTTACTTTTCATCCACTGATCAGAATTAAAATCTTTCCAATACTTTGGTTTACTATAAAAAAAAAACCTGCAAAATTCCCATCAATCTCAGCTTTACTCTTAATGTAGTCCCTAGCCATTGTTAGCCTACAATATGCTAAAGTGAAATGTGCACCAGGGACTGTAAACACTGTTACTTTTAAACATTTAATGTCATTGTTGGCTTGGTGATGCTGACAGTTAGGTCAAAACATTGTTGTGCTGAAGTACAGATAAGCAGAGCCACTGTATGACTGTATTTTTATTATTCATCTCCTGGAATAAGCTAGAAATATCAAACTTGGCCCAACAACTGGAAATGATGTGCAGATGGATCCCAGGTTATATCGGCCCAATAGGTCACATGGGGGTGCTGTATCTAAGGACCCAAAAATTTTACACAAAAGTCCAACTAATGTACCCCACAAGAAAAAGAATGATGGACAATGAGTTTTGAATGTACCAAAATTTGGTGCACAGCACTGCAAGATTAAGCTACACAATTCTACTGTTGATGGGTAGATTCATTACTTGGGGTAAGATCAGTAGCAGGAAACCAGCCATATCTCATTGACCATTTGTCCCATAACCATAAATCTTGGTCATGTTTGAAAATAGGGTTATCAGAGCATTTTTAACCCAAGCACAGGGAGCTCAACAAATGTTCACTACAAAACCCATTTCATTTCACCAATGTTGGTGCAGCTGATCTACAGGCAAGTATTAACCAAAACCTGAAGTGCTGTATTTATTGGTGCATGTATGTGTAGTCCATTCATTATCTGCTATTTTGCTGAATTTGCACTGAGCTGAAAGTAACTCGGGTCTTCAGTCGCAATTTTGAAATACAGCTTCATCATGGCTGAGCGTCACAATTTTAATACAGATGGACAGCATCGGTGAAAAAGCATCTATCAAAAATGTTTGCAGCCTTTTGAGCAGTCTTGATTTACCTTATCCTGTACACACATATTGATATTTTACTCGGCTTTGTCAAGCCTGAATTCTGCTTGTAGCTTGCGTAATGTTTTGGCATTTGATTGACTTCCTTCTATCAAGTACAAAAACATTTGAACCAACAAAATGCAGCATGTGGCTATATTTGTTTAATGTATAATTTTAAAAAATCAGTTAACTGCTTACTGCTCATAAGATCCATCCACCCGCTTATGCTATTCAGGGTTGCGGGTGGGGGCTGGAGCCTATCCCAGCTGCCATAGGGCAAGTGGCAGGGTACACCCTGGACAGGTCGCCAGTCTGTCGCAAGGCTAACACAGAGAGACAGA